>OX155980.1:481925-611581 GCA_944548615.1 Micropterix aruncella
CTCAGCGTTTGACTGATTATTGCTCAGCGTCATAGTACAAATTGGCAATCTTATAAAATGGCAAAATCTAGGTGGCGCAGATAGCGTTGATGGCTAAACTAAAAGTATCACAATCTATAATATCATAGCCATCATAGTTAATAAATTGCTATTTATAATACTATAACGGGGGCTAACGGGCCCATGATGAGTTGGCCACGATGACCCATGTGTTCAGGGTCGGTCACACTCACGGGTCAACACCCATCCGATGGCTTCCACGCATGGGGTGCGAACCTGGGTAGGACACTGGGTCAACCAGTCTCCCCTGGGAATCAAACATCTGGCGCTCCTGGACGGTCTGCGCACCGAGCGGCGCAAGCCAATCGATTGTGCTCTCCGACTAACAACTTGCGGTGTCAACTACAACGGCCAGCTACGTCACAACCCGCAAGAAGCCAACGCCTTACCGCGAGATAGCCAGTGTTACCTGGCGGGCCGACCCTCGTGCCCTTGCTTCCAAATGTGACCAGATTTCTCCGGTCTTTCGATTGGTTCCGAGTTCGAGGTCGCTTGCGCGGTCCTCTCCCTTACGAAGCGGTGAAACGGTGTGTACAGAATCTATCGCGGACCAAGGCGTCCTTTGCCCGACTCTGAATCGGGATCGGATGGCCAATGGTCATTTCAAGAGCAGTCGCCGTAAGGTAGACAACCACCCCCGCTCTGTAGGAAACAATACAGTTCCCAGACTCCCCCGACTGTTAGTCGGAGAGCACAATCGATTGGCTTGCGCCGCACGTTGTGCAGACCGTCCAGGGTCGCCAGAGGTTTGATTCCCAGGGGAGACTGGTTGACCCAGTGTCCTACCCAGGTTCGCACCCCATGCGTGGAAGCCATCGGATAGGTGTTGACCCGTGAGTGTGACCGACCCTGAACACATGGGTCATCGTTGCCACCTCATCATGGGCCCGTTAGCCCCCTGTGGTGACGGGCTCGCCCGTTGTAGTCGACACCGCAAGATGTAACGGACCTTAAGTCCATTACATGCGATCAACAAATGCATCGACTTCCAGTGAAATCCACTTACACAATTCAGCTATTGTTTTGACTCGTGTAGCTATGAATCAGCACGACGAAACAATACTTTTACTCGGAATATTTTCGGATTGCATCATTTC
Organism: Micropterix aruncella; assembly: GCA_944548615.1. Lineage (NCBI taxonomy): Eukaryota > Metazoa > Arthropoda > Insecta > Lepidoptera > Micropterigidae > Micropterix > Micropterix aruncella. The sequence goes on from OX155980.1 coordinate 483,083, forward strand.
ACGGCCTATTTAAACCGGCGAAAAAGCAACCAAATTATCATTCCCCGAGTGATCACCTTCCCCCAAGGTTGCGACGGCATTCGGCACTCTCTCTCGCGAGTTAGTCAACGAATCCGGCTCCTTGGTTTCCTTTCATCATTCTCCCTGAGTCCCGAAGCATCAGTCTGTAATCCCACAGACTCGAGCCGTGCCCAGTACAAGATACTAGGAGCACACGCACAATCCTCATCCGTATATCCTCGTAACCGCAGTCGCGCGTCTATACACTCGCGTCAACGTAAACTATTTGGCAAGCGTTATAACTGGCAATATTCAAACCTTCGATCATTAAATTACTTCAACTTCGTTCAAAACCGCCTTTCAATACGGAGATAACTCGTAAGTTGATACCACCACCTCACACCGAACAATTTGGAGTCATGTAAGGGGTGGTCCTTCACAATCCCATTGGCCATCTCTAATGAATGTTGTTTGTATAACTTATTGATTGTTAATAAAAACCCAGTAATTTAACCAATTATACCATTCAGTTATTAGTGCCATCTATTGCATTTTTATATAGGCTGATCACATCACAGAAATAATGCGGAGGGACAGAATGCCATCTATTAATTTTATTTATTAAGCTATTGCATAGCTTTTATCGCGGGCCTAGGCCAGCGCGGCGACCGAATGAAGAAATTTCTTAACGAATATTAATGATTTTAAACTGATAATTACGTCTAAACGAGTACTGCTTACGATTCGAAAAAAATATATGTTAAACAAGAACATCTTCCTAATATTCTTAGCTTTGAATATTTTAGATTTTGTTTATATTACATAGTGTAATTAATTTGTGAAATTAGGTCTAACCGAACACAAAAACGACTACTACGCAAATACTATCTGGCGTATTATTATGAAACCTGCACCATTTTAAAGATAATTTAATTATCTATCTTTTTATCTACGAATTTCTTTGAATAGTAGTTTTTTCGAATAATATCCGGTTGTTTTGCTTTATCGAATAAAAGATTCGTACGCGGCGCTCTATCGGAAGACGTTTAAATTATTTCCGAATCATTTGCTTCCGCAGCCGCAAATGATTCGGAATAATTTCAACGTTTTCCGATAGAGCGCAGTTATCTGATATCAGAAAAAATAAAATAAATAAATAATTATAATTGCATAAGTTGTTAAAAATGCTATGCAATAGCTTTATCGCGGCAGTCCCCAAGTGCCACACGTATTTTTTTTTATTTATTTATTTATTTTTAGTAACACATCTAGTAAAAAAATAATGTCATATTTGATTAAGATGTCAGCAAGAAATTGATGCGACATTATTTTTAATGATTGACACAGTCGCCTAACTAGGCCTAGGCCTGTTCTAAGGCAGACTTTTAATGACGATATTAAGTGTGCACTGTCAACTAAAACTATAGTTAGTACTTATTTTTAAATCGACAAATATAAAACTACAAATATTTACGCATATACAAATATGGATGGATACTTATATACATCTATAGATAAAATATATATCCATATATGCACATATATTTATGCGAAAATAATAATAAAACCAAAATAAATAAAAATAAAAATACGTGTGGCACTCGGGGACTGCCGCGGTAAAGCTATTGCATAGTATTTTTTAACAACTTATGCAATTATAAATATTTATTTATTTTATTTATTCTGATATCAGATAACTGCGCTCTTTCGGAAAACGTTGACATTATTCCGAATCATTTGCGGCTGCGGACGCGAATGATTCGGAATAATTTAAACGTCTTCCGATAGAGCGCCGCGCACGAATTTTTTTCAATAAAGCAAAAAAAAAACGGATATTATTCTTTGACTATTCGAATTCGAATAGTCAAAGTCAATTCTTTGAAAAATTCGTAGATAAAAAACATACGTGTGGCACTCGGGGACTGCCACGGTAAAGCTATTGCATAGCATTTTTTAACAACTTATGCAATTATAATTATTTATTTATTTTATTTTTTCTGATATCAGATAACTGCGCTCTGTCGGAAAACGTTGAAATTATTCCGAATCATTTGCGGCTGCGGAAGCAAATGATTCGGAATAATTTAAACGTCTTTCGATAGAGCGCCGCGCACGAATTTTTTATTCAATAAAGCAAAAAAACCGAATTATTCGAAAAAAATCGTAGATAAAAAGATAGATAATTAAATTATCTTTAAAATGGTGCAGGTTTCATAATAATACGCCAGATAGTATTTGCGTAGTAGTCGTTTTTGTGTTCGGTTAGACCTAATTTCACAAATTAATTACACTATGTAATATAAACAAAATCTAAAATATTCAAAGCTAAGAATATTAGGAAAATGTTCTTGTTTAACATATATTTTTTTCGAATCGTAAGCAGTACTCGTTTAGACGTAATTATCAGTTTAAAATCATTAATTTTCGTTAAGAAATTTCTTCATTCGGTCGCCGCGCTGGCCTAGCCCCGCGATAAAAGCTATGCAATAGCTTAAAAGATAGATAATTAAATTATCTTTAAAATGGTGCAGGTTTCATAATAATACGCCAGATAGTATTTGCGTAGTAGTCGTTTTTGTGTTCGGTTAGACCTAATTTCACAAATTAATTACACAATGTAATATAAACAAAATCTAAAATATTCAAAGCTAAGAATATTAGGAAAATGTTCTTGTTTAACATATATTTTTTTCGAATCGTAAGCAGTACTCGTTCAGACGTAATTATCAGTTTAAAATAATTAATATTGGTTAAGAAATTTCTTCATTCGGTCGCCGCGCTGGCCTAGGCCCGCGATAAAAGCTATGCAATAGCTTAAAAACTAAAATAATATACATATATAAATCAATAACATATTGATATAACGCTCACACACCTATAATAGTCATTTAAAATTATCATGGAAAAACTAAATACTAAGTACTAAATACTATCATTCAAAATACAAGTCGGCATATTCCCTAAACCGTCCCTACCCACCTCCAACAACCAATCGGTTAGAGATTTTTTAAAAGTGGATGAGTTCTCACTACTTTTAATTGCTTCGGGAAGATTGTTATACATTCTAGGGCCAATGAACGTGAAATGACGCTAGCCAAATGTTGTGTAAGATCTTGGCACCATCATATCACCAGTTCTTGTTGCTCTCGTCTTTCCAACTCGTTGTTGATTTTAAGGTGTCATTTTATTTTTAGTATATATTAGGGCCATGCGAACATAATCCATCCGAACTGTCAAGAACGAAATTATTTCGTATTGAAACCTGCACAACAATTTAAAATTGACCGTCTTATGTAAATAATATGAGTTTTGATTTTAATATTCGTCTGTTATTATATTATTAAATTTATACAGGATAGGCGTGTTTAGAAGGTGCATCTACAGTACGCTGATATGCTGTTAAACCACGAAATTAGCCATATTGAATTAAAATAATAGAATATCAATTAAACTATTTTTGAAACTATTTGTAAAACTACACGTTGCGTTTCGTAGTATAATCTTGGTTGCCAAATTGTATTACGACGCTGATCAATCTAATACGTTATATAATCAATGGTTATATGTGTTATACGTTATATAATCAATGGTTATATGGTTATATAATTAATGGTTATATGGTTATATAATCAATGGTTATACATCAATTGTTATCCCATTTAATTTTTTTATTTTAACATTTAATTTTTTATTAAGCTGTTGCATAGCTTTTATCGCGGGCTAGGCCAGCGCGGCGACCGAATGAAGAAATTTCTTAACGAAAATTGAAGGGCTGAAATTCTAAAGGGTCTAAGTGCCAAAAAGTTAAAGTCGAGATATACCAAAAAAACTGAATAAAACAAACATGTTGTCGAAATTATTATTTATTTCAATTGAAATACAAAGAAAATTATATTCTTAGTCATGAGACTCCGCCGCCAACCTCTCACACCAACAAATATTTAAAGAAAAAGTATTAAAGTTCCAAAGTCCTGAAATGTCCTATGTAGGTAACTGAATAATAATAAAAAGGGTCTAAGTGACATGACAACAGTCCTTTAAAATGTGTATTATCAAGCTTCTGTTTTATTGATCAAATCATCATAAAATGGTTGGTGTTCAGCAGGTATATACGGCATCATCTCTTTTAGGTCAATTAGTTTTTCTTTTGATATGTTATTCTTGGCAGGCAATATTGGAAGTACCATATCCTTCAGTTGAGAGGGCATTTTTCCCTTTTTAAAAATGTTGATGGTGTCCCAAGGTATAGGATCATTGAAAGATTGCATTAAATCAACATATGGTAGCCGGTTTTTCTGGATTCTTATCCATGACACAGTTGATATTTTCAATTTTGTTGTATTCAGGAACTCCGTGGAGGCTTCATTGAGGTCTTTAAAATCATGTTGGTCCAGTGTTATAGGTTCGAATGGGTTTTTGTGACACGATTCACGTATCATTTTTTCGATATCTGCAGGTTCATAGCATTTGACCACTTTTTTTCTCTGTTCTATCTGTGCAAAGTCACGATCACATGACATGAAAGAGTGGCCACTGACCAAGTATTTATGATCTATGATATCGAACACGCCATTGGCAACTAAATAAATAAGAATAAATAACACCATCCGGTTTTTATTCTGGCCTATTCAGTTGTCGCTCCAAATTACTATTTTTTTTTTTAAAGTATTGGCAGACATTATATTTAAAACCTTCAACAGTGAAGAACCAACTTCATTACCTCCTCTTCCGGCATATGATTCATTCCAGAGGCACATGTATGCTTTTTGGTTGTCAGCAATATGAACGCAAAGGTTGTAACACGAGAGCTGTCTGCTATAAAACATCTGACTATGAGTCAATGTCGGTATAAAAATGACTTGTTGCATGTCCATAGCCATTGTCAACGTATCGCTCGTTGGGGATTGGGATTTTACCGAATCCGCTTTCATTGTATTTTGAGCACTTTCAGCTTTACGGTGATGGTTTTCTAGCTCGATAGCAGTATGAGTTTTTTGTCTTCCTTCAGAGCATTTCAGTTTAGCATGAAGAAGATCACACTTTGAACAGGTATCTGTTCGTGGGCGTCCAAACTTCAAATAGGGAAAATGCTTTTTGAAGGTTGTAAAGTAATATCTGTAGGTCACAGGCGAGTCTGGGTATTTTTCTTTGAATGCCAGGTATAAACGGTGAATATTAAGATCGGGGCTTAAATAATATTTTTGAGTTTCATGTCGACTGTAGTGACTTTCTTGAGAAGGGAAAGACTTAATATGATGCAGTACTATCTCGAAAATTTCAGCAGTGAATTTTCTGGGCTTGTTTCCGGATCCCCGCTTGTCTATGAAAATCACTTCTCCGCGCTTCTTTTTTTCCACCAAAGTCTGGACTTTCTTGTGCGAAATGGCAAAAACAGCTTGAAAAGTCTGACGGCATACCTGGACATGGTTCCCAGTACCGTCTGGCAGAGTATAAGCTACTGATGTTTGTCTGCGACTGTCTACAGCGTTGGTGTATGTACCGTGTCGCCTTCTTCCAACTGGAGTTATTTGAATGAGCCCGAGAAGATATGTTCCTTGCTTAATAGCGTCTCCAATTCTATAGTATTCCATCATAAGGGTTTCTCTCCTCTCGTGTAAAATTTGCCCACAATGAAATTTACACTTGCAGGCAACCTGAAATAATAATATAGTTTTTAAATAGAAGCACATTATCCAGTGAATGAAAACCACCTTACATTATTTAATTACTAACAGACGAAACGTCGCGTATATTTGCCCAACGATGCTACGCAACTGTAAGTTATTAAATAATGATTATTAAAAAATAATACTAACCTCTTTCAGCGTTTTCTTTGGAATTTTAATCTTTTTTGATGTTATATACTCCTCCCCGCACAAACGACGCTTCTTCCGTTGAATTTTCACATTCTCTTTCCGATTTTTCGCAACATGTGTGTCTGAAGTCGAAGGCACCGGCGTAACGTCCATCTCCATAAACTTGTTAATTGCCACTGAACGATAGAAAAGACGGCGCCGCCGCGTACCGGTCGCAGCTTGCGCCAGAGCACACACACTCGCCTTTCCGATGCACACGCATAGTGGAACATAGACCCGCTCCTTGCTTTAACAGCTTGTGTGTAGTAGTGGGGCGGAGTTAGACACTTAGACTCTTTTATACGACATTGGGCTTGGCACATTGATTGTATTTCCGTGAAAATATCGGTTTGAGATTTTTTGGCACTTAGACCCTTTAGAATTTCAGCCCTTCAATTAATGATTTTAAACTGATAATTACGTCTAAACGAGTATTGCTTACGATTCAAAAAAAATATATGTTAAACAAGAACATTTTCTTAATATTCTTAGCTTTGAATATTTTAGATTTTGTTTATATTACATAGTGTAATTAATTTGTGAAATTAGGTCTAACCGAACACAAAAACGACTACTACGCAAATACTATCTGGCGTATTATTATGAAACCTGCACCATTTTAAAGATAATTTAATTATCTATCTTTTTATCTACGATTTTTTTTCGAATAATCCGATTTTTTTGCTTTATCGAATAAAAAATTCGTGCTCGGCGCTCTATCGGAAGACATTTAAATTATTCCGAATCATTTGCTGCCGCAGCCGCAAATGATTCGGAATAATTTCAACGTTTTCCGATAGAGCGCAGTTATCTGATATCAGAAAAAATAAAATAAATAAATAATTATAATTGCATAAGTTGTTAAAAATGCTATGCAATAGCTTTACCGCGGCAGTCCCCGAGTGCCACACGTATTTTTTTATATTTATTTCAATTTTTATATTTTATTTTTATTTTTATATTTGACTATCTGACTATCTGACTATCTAGTAATTTAATAATTTTGAATACCTATTAAGTCATATATCCATTTATATTTTAAATGTATACTATTTAATTTATTTTAATATTATTATTTCTACGGCTGCTATTATAAAATGTAAATATGTATCTAACTTTTAGTTTAATTTTGTAACTGTATAACTTTTATTATTTAAAAAGTGTTAGTACGTTGTTAGAAAACCGCTCGCTGCGAACCCCTGAAGTCGTCAATCACTAGTCAATCAATTCAGTTGCGTTCAATACGAAACTATCTGCCTACCTGCATTATGGATAGCAATATTTACAGGGACACGAGCGGAACTCATATGAATACGATGCGACAATCACCTCTATGTTGCAAAAGAGGGGATTTGCGCTTGTGGATTCCTTTCTGCGGTTAAAAAAATAGAAAAATAACAAAATAATTAAATAAAAAATAATAATAATAATAATAATGATTATATATTAAAATAGAAATAAATAAAAAAAATATATATTTTAGATATTTCCTGACACAACCGTGGCACTCTAGTGTGACTCCCGAAGTGAGCTCGCCTTAACACAGGGGTGCCTAGCAAGGCGGGCTCGGCTGCTCTTTGCTTAGCATAATAGAAAGATTATCATTTGCGTGTAATGTATGCGCTATGTAACCTGGGCTCAGACAGATGTATCATGCGTATATAACTTTAAAAGCATACGACGGCATTGTATAAATTGACATATTATTTTCTGTTGTGCTCATGAATTTGAATGTATATGTATATGTAAATAAAAATAAAAATACGTGTGGCACTCGGGGACTGCCGCGGTAAAGCTATTGCATAGCATTTTTTAACAACTTATGCAATTATAAATATTTATTTATTTTATTTTTTCTGATATCAGATAACTGCGCTCTATCGGAAAATGTTGAAATTATTCCGAATCATTTGCGGCTGCGAAAGCAAATGATTCGGAATAATTTAAACGTCTTCCGATAGAGCGCCGCGCACGAATTTTTTGTTCGATAAAGCAAAAAAAACAAATTATTCGAAAAAACTCGTAGATAAAAAGATAGATAATTAAATTATCTTTAAAATGGTGCAAGTTTCATAATAATACGCCAGATAGTATTTGCGTAGTAGTCGTTTTTGTGTTCGGTTAGACCTAATTTCACAAATTAATTACACTATGTAATATAAACAAAATCTAAAATATTCAGAGCTAAGAATATTAGGAAAATGTTCTTGTTTAATATATATTTTTTTGGAAACGTAAGCAGTACTCGTTTAGACGTAATTATCAGTTTAAAATCATTAATTTTCGTTAAGAAATTTCTTCATTCGGTCGCCGCGCTGGCCTAGGCCCGCGATAAAAGCTATGCAATAGCTTAAAAATAAATGTATATTATTATACTAGCTGACCCGCGCCCACTTCGTTGGCGGTAAACATTTTTACTTGTGATGAAATTATGAGTGTGGTTCGGTTAGTACTAAGTGCTATGATTTATTTCCTGTCTGCCAAAAGGAGGGTTATATTATTACTTCATATGTGTGTATGTATTTGCATGCCAATTTGGCTATATTACCGGGTTTCAAATGAGTGAATGAAATGATTATGATTGAATAAATTATGCTTATTTTAATTGTTCAAAACTTCTTTGTATACTATATTAGATGTAATGTTATTATTTGGTACCATAATATATTGTCTTTCAGGAGTTCTAACCCTAGATACGGTCGCAGTTCCATACCTATATCGTATTATCCTTTAACAATTTATGCAGTAAAAGGGAAATTATATGCAGTAAAAGGGAAAAGGCTTTTCAAATACTATGCAGAAAAAGGATTACTCTCTACAACCTCACAAACTTTATTTATTTATTTATTTATTTTAATAACTAAATGTATACAGCATATTATTTATATTAAAAAAACATTTTATAAGTTAACATTAATATAGCCATTAATACATTTTAAATTAGCAAAAAATACAAAGTACCCATTTAAAAGATAATAATTTTATAACCTTCTTTTTAAGAAAAAAATAATAATACGTGTGGCACTCGGGGACTGCCACGGTAAAGCTATTGCATTTTTAACAACTTATGCAATTATAATTATTTATTTATTTTATTTTTTTCTGATATTAGATAACTGCGCTCTATCGGAAAACGTCGAAATTATTCCGAATCATTTGCGGCTGCGGAAGCAAATGATTCGGAATAATTTAAACGTCTTTCGATAGAGCGCCGCGCACGAATCTTTTATTCAATAAAGCAAAAAAAACGAATTATTCGAAAAAAATCGTAGATAAAAAGATAGATAATTAAATTACCTTTAAAATGGTGCAGGTTTCATAATAATACCCCAGATAGTATTTGCGTAGTAGTCGTTTTTGTGTTCGGTTAGACCTAATTTCACAAATTAATTACACTATGTAATATAAACAAAATCTAAAATATTCAAATCTAAGAATATTAGGAAAATGTTCTTGTTTAACATATATTTTTTTCGAATCGTAAGCAGTACTCGTTTAGACGTAATTATCAGTTTAAAATCATTAATTTTCGTTAAGAAATTTCTTCATTCGGTCGCCGCGCTGGCTAGCTAGGCCCGCGATAAAAGCTATGCAATAGCTTAAAAGGAAAAAGAAGCATTTCTAAATATAAATGTATAAGTACAATAGGGGAATGGAAATGGAAGGGAGGGATTGTTATAACACTATGTGTAATATACGTTCATAAATGGCCATACATACGTATACTATTGACATATATATAAATATAGACATACATACACACATAAATATATTGTATATAATAAAGTAATAAGTAAATTTAAATTAATTATCGTTCCTGAGCTTATCTTCGACTGCGTGAAGAAAAGGCTTCCTGTCCAGAGAAAAAATGTCAAGGTCATTAAACCTGTTATTAAAAGAGGTGAGTAACCGTATCATAGTAGAGTTGCTGAAGTGGCTTGAATTGCACCTGGGCACATGAAACAAACGAGAAACTCGGGTACTTCTGGGGGGCACTCTCAAGGAAATTCGCTCAGTTAAAGCTGAACAGTCTATTAAACCATGAAGGATGTCATATAGGAAAGACATGTCGTTTATGGTTCGTCTATTATAGAGCAGTGCAACCTTAAAGTAATCCGCTCTTTCCTCATATGTCTCGAAGTTCGTGTGCTCGCGCCAATTTAGGTATCGCAAGAAACGCTTTTGGACGCACTCAACCTTGTTGACAGATGCAGCATACATCGGTGACCATATAGTGGATCCGAAGTCTAAGACACTTCTGACATATGCGTAATACAGTGTTTATAAGGCGAGGGTGTCACTGAACGGTCTGCATACTCTAAACATAAATCCTAACATTTTCTTGGCCTTAAGAACTATGTAATCTATGTGGTCGTTGTATGTAAGCTTCGTATCTAAATAAAGTCCGAGGTCGCGTATTAAAGATGTTTTTGGAATGTTTTCGCCATCGATAAGATAATTATATACAATTGGCCGAGTATTTCTGGTAAAACTGATGGTATTGCACTTTACCTCTTTATAATATTAGTATAGATTTGTTTTAGGATATGTTTTGATTTTGTTTAGTGAAGTGTTCTTCAAATTTACCCCTCAGTTTGATGCTCATATCAATCGTAACTGGATGATACTCCTTTGAGTTGCCGGTTTAGACCGGTCTGAACCGGATTTTTAAGCGCCGATATCACTCAATTCGCATAAAAGCGACTTCCGTTCCCCCTTCTAAGACGTTTCGAATAAAGTGGATTCCCCGATCGCGCGGATGTAATGCAGTTACATGGGTGTCTCGAGAGTTATAGGTATATCCGCGGGTGACAGGCGAGTGTGGTAATCCGGCGCCGGGTGACGCCGAGGACAACTTAAGCCGCGTCGGGGATGGAACCCCCAATTGTCCGCCGACACTTTGCGGCGTGTCATCGGCTTCGACTCGGCTTGTGGCGGCTTTCACTCAGCCGACCGACCGAGCGGCGGCGCGCGCTAAGGAGGTGCATACGATCGACCAATCTTATCGAAATTGGGGGCTTACGGCCTTATTTAGAATAGTTGCTTTAAATTTAAGACCGAGATTAGCGACCGTTCATCGAAAATCGTTATTTAGAATCGGTGCTTAACACTAGGCAATCGCTTTGCGGCCGTCGTTCTCAAACGCCACTTTGGGCACGCGGTAACCCGTATATACAATTTATACCATTTATTTTTCAAATTCAAAATTCTTTATTAATTATTTATATAATTATTCATAATAATATATAATTATTACATATATTTTTAAAATTCAAAGCCATCCTAACTAGGCCTCGCCTGTACTAAGGTAGGCTTAGTATAAAAGAAGGTAGAGTGGTTTTCGTAACTTGCTATATTATCTTTGTATATCATTATATATTTATTTATTTATTTATTTACTTATAGGAAAACCAACAGCTAATTATAATTTAACAAAAAGAGGAGTAGGATAACAGAGAGCCAATTAATATCAGTTAAAGGTTTTCACGTTTAAGTAACGTTGTAGAAACATATGTGACCTTTCAATTAAAGCTATCGATTAAAAATACATCGAAAATTATTAAACAATTAATGCTAAAGAACTTACTGTTCAGCCGCTGCCTAGCTGAGTTACTACTCGTACAGAATAGATCAAAGTCAAAGCGTTTAATCAAATCATTGAAATTGTCACTTGTTCGCCACAGAAATGCATTTTGCCTATAGTTGGTACCAGCATGAGGAACATGAAGAGCAGGGTTAAATCCATTGAGTTTGGAAGGAACACGGATATAAATTTTATTTAGTAAGTAGCATTGTGAGTGATAAATGAATTATTAAAACAATAGAATTAGTACGATCAGGGTAGGCAGACGATATAGGCGAGCATAGCTGACTAGTGAAAAGGCAGTATGGAAACCGGTATCTGTCGTGATCATCCTGCGCGTGTGAACGGCGAGTGAGCGGGGCAGCGGCGAAAGCAAGGGTTACAAACATTTTTATACTGAGAAGGAATGAAGCGGGTGTATATAACACTATTTCTAAGCAATTTAATACATACAATACGAAGAAATTAACTGCACTGATAAGTGCGATAGTTTCACAGAGGTACATCTTAAATAGCGATGAGAAGTATACAATAGCATAGAGACAGATTAAGCAACTTTGTTTAAATCAGTTATGTTATATTTAAGATGATAGATATGTCTCCAAAATAATAAAGCGTAATAATATTAATTTTAGGTATATACATATAAATATACACGTACATACATAAATAAATATATACTTTATAGACAAATATAAAATAATACTATATAATAATATAGTATTATTTTATGTATAATATATATACATATATCTCACAAGTCGTGCTCAATCTTAATATATACCCATTATGTTATTTATGTCTCCGTTTCTTGTCGACCCATAGTAAAAAGTGACAGTTAGGTTTTTCATTACGCCGTGACTAGTCCTAAATTTCATTCCTGCAGGAAAAACACTATTCATTTTGTTAAACAGTCGAGGAGCAATGTAAGGAAAGTGTTTTTGCGCAAAACTTGTTCCCTTTTTTGTTGTTACTCGTGTTCCTTTATGGTGTGTTGAATATAGATGATAATTCTCATGATTATAGTAGTATAGTAGGACTACCTTAGCGTATATTTGGCGAACGTCAAGGACTTTAGATTTCTTGTACAAGCTCTCAGAAGTATACTCGGAGGGTTTTCTGTGTATTACTCTTAGTAGCGACTTTTGAGCCTTAAAAAGAGGATCAAGTGCTTGCAGCGAGGCTCCACCCAAAGATATGATTCCGTATGCTAGTAAGTTATTGGCCAATGGGAAATATATCGTTTGTACTAAATCTTTGGATACGGCATTTCTTATTAAGTTGAAAGTATGTACACGTTTTCTCAATTTTGTTGCAGTGCACCTAATATGATCATCCCCAGTGTATAGTCCAGAGTTAATCCTAGGTACTTGGATTAACACTGGACTATAACCCACTCCAGTGAGTCCAGAGTTAATCCTAGGTACTTTATTGTATCTACTCTTTCCACCTCCGTACACCCAAGTTTAACGAGTGCTTATCTAGTCTTTTTCTTGTTTGTGCCTCATTTTGGTCGAAATAGGACTATTTTCCAAGTTTTCGTGGAACTTGAGGATAATTAGGCCTCGGCGAATCGCTAAATCAAATAATAAACGGTTCGATCCGTTTACCAAGCTAACGGAAGAAAAGTTTCTCTTGAAGTATTGGTTAAAACCAAAGTGAAATGGATATTGAAGCTAACAACTAAACGAAAGGTGAAAGGAGGAAACATTATGGCCGAACTTTAAGTAGTTGTACCTATGGATATGGTTTCAGCCAGCCTTCAATTTCGGCGATTAGGAGGCTCGTGACAAAAGCGATCACATCGCATTCTACCGCTTCACCAAATCGCCCAAACACCAAAAGAACAAGATGCAATGATTGCAGATTTTGCAGTTATTCCAGCCTTTCAACAAGTTTTAGTCAGAAGCGGTTGCATTAATATTAGGGTTAGGAAAGTTGGCGGGGAATTTAGCCAATATTGGTTTAACTTTTTAATCGTTATTTTTGTCGCATATTTTTGTCGACCATTCCTTCAAATATATGCGAAAATACACGAAATAACACGCAGCACGCAACAAAGACTGGAAAAATGGGAAACTACTCGACAGATAGCGATGTGCGTGGTAAAGCCGTAAAATAGCTGGCTACTGGTGGCAACATCGCGTCTTTGAGCATCAAAGAATTGCTTAGTTAGGTCACCGCTAGGAAGCGTTTCTAAATAACAAATTTTGGTCGTTGTCTTTACGAGATAAGCGTTGCTTACCCAAGAGACTAATAAACGGCAGCTTAAGCAGTAATTCTAAACAAGGCTGCTACTGCTTAAATGCAACTTTGGCCGGAAGACAAATTTGTTTTGCGGCCATGCCCAGTCATGGTTTAGCTCCCATTCGCGAGCCTTCTTGAAGAGGTGGATTGATTGGAAGAATTCCCTCGGGTGAACCTTGGACATGCACTAAACTAAAAAAATATTGGATTGATTACTCTTTTGTTATTATGGTTGTATAGAGAATAACAATGTTTCAATCGTAATTTTGTTGACTTATAAGGAATTTTGTTGAGACTCCATTACTCGATTATATATATCAACATTTGCCTTACGGTAATAATAGTATTCTGTAGTTTCAACATGATTCATGTGTACGATTATAACCGTACGTAGGTATACTACTATATGCTGTCATGTGAGAAGCAAGATCCCAAGATCGTGACGTAATGAAATAACATTATGTTTTAAGGTTACGACACGGTAACTACCGTCACGCCAACACCGTTACACGTCATGTTAATTCATATGGATGGACCACAATCCAAGTTACATGCGCAACGAGTTATATACGTAGCAAGTTATATACGTTTTTGATAATTTTTAAGGATAATATTTTTTTTACTGATACTTTTGTAAATCATGATATAAACGACGAAAACGACTATTTACTAAGCAGAGGTGGCACAGAAACTAATTATAAAAATCATCACGCGTAAGCCTTACAGGTACTCATCGGAAAAATTGTTTTTGGAATATGAAGTATTGGATTTAAGACAGCTTTATTTAAAATTTTGTGTAAATTTTATTCAATTCAAATGCAACAGGACTTTCTCACAACAAATGCATCCAACAAGGCGATCCGTTGTTAAAAAAATAGATATTCCCCGAATGATGACCTCTTTTGGTCAAAGGCATTTTACTGTTTTGGGCCCCAGGACATATAACCTTTTAGAAGATGGAATTAAAACAATTCAGTCTAAAGATTGCTTTAAGAAACAGAGCCATATGTGGCTAATAAATGAAGGCCGTGAAAAGAGCCACAAATTATTTGACTATCTAGTATGATTTTTCTTTTTATTCTTATTTTATTTTTATTTGTTTATTTTACTGAGTAGGTATCTATCTATCTATTTACTATTATTATAATTTCGATTTTTATTTATTTACTCGATAATTTTATGATTATAATTTCAAATATTTCTTGATGATATTTTAATTAATTTTTTTAACATGTTTAATTTTTAAGTTTAGTTGTTAATTTTTTACCTTTTTTGTGTGCACAGGTAAAATATTTCCTGGTACACCTGCCTTAGTACAGGCCTAGGCCTAGTTAGGCGGTGTTGACGCAGTGACCAAGATACTGCAGTGTGCTCTATTTTTCGCTACTGGTCCAAACACATTTTTTTTTGTAATGCTGCAGTAAATTATATTTTGTGCTTTACCTTTGATAAATAAATAAATAAATAAATAAATAAAACGGCGCATACGCAATTATTAATTAAGCATGCGACGTACGCATAAAATATTATTCTTTATTTAGCAAAAATGTAAAAATATTACCGATAACCCTGTATTATTAGAGTATTGTTTGCTTACCTATTATTCTAAATAAATAAATAAATAAATAAGTAATCCTTGTTGAAACATGCGTATTTCCGTGAATGTAAACGTTATATTTTTCACAGTGTATGCAAAAGCAGTGTTGTATCTGGCAGATTACTGGAGCCCTTTGTCCGTCAAGTTCACTCGGGATTGGAAGGCTACGGGATCTATTCTAACGACAGGTGATGCCAGTTCGACAGCTACCCTCGTTTTTTTGGAAATATTAGTCTCCAGACTACCCTGGTTATTTGCTGGATTGCGAAGGCATGACTGACACAGCCTGGTAGGCAAACCACCCAGATGCGCCAGAGATGTTCCCCTGGATCCCCTGGATCACAACCGCCTTGACTGCAGATTACAGCCGCAGGCAGCAGTTCACAGCTGCCCTTTTAGGTTAAGAAACTCTTCGAGGCGACTACCGGATAGGAGTGTAACCGTTAGTGGAACCGACCAATGCAACACATGGAAAGCCATAACGGCACGTGCTTTTTACATAACTGCCCCTTTGTTCATCATTCCGATTCTTGATCACATCGGGGTCACCAATGTGACGGGCCACCCTTCACTAGACTCCAAGTTATTTGATGTGAGGTGGTGGTGTCAACTTGCGGGTTATCTCCGTATTAAAAGTCGATTTCAAGGGTATCAAAAGGTATTTATTGAGAGTTCGATATTGCCAGTTTGTAACGCTTCCAGAATAGGATATATATTGATGCGAATGTAGTGGCTATCTGCCTGAAGTTATGAGGATGTATGGATAAGGATTGTGCTTGTGCTCCGATTATCTCGTACTGAGCACGGCTCGAGTCTGTGGGAGTACAGACTGATGCGTCTCGCCTCGCTAAGGAAAGGAAAGAAAAGGTACCCAAGAAGCCGGACCCGTTGACCTGGCCCGTTGACCTGACTCGTTAGAATGTTGCCGGGTATGCCGTTGCTGTCTTGGGGGACGTGATCACTCGAGGAATGATATTTTGGTAGAATTTTCGCCGCTTTATATAGGCCGAAAAATTATTTAAACCAAAATATTCCGAGTAAAAGTGTTGTTTAATAGTGCTGATTCATCGCTGGACGAGGTAGAATAATGGATGAATTTGTGTCAAAGCATTTCAATGGAATTCAATGCATTTGTTGACTGCATGTAACGATGCTTAAGGATCGTTACACCACCATACCTTCTTAACGCTTCAACCGATTTAGAATTGTGTGATATTGTTATAATTGCTTTATCATCCTGAGTATCATACTGTCCAAATATCGAGTGTGTAGTAGTCTAAATGTCGAAATATCCAAATGTCAATAAATTAACATAAATATATCATGTTTAGTGTCAAATGAAAGATCTGATTGAGTACATTCCTGAAGTATACATCTACCTTAATGGATAAATACATAAACCACTATCTAAGAGCAAGTACTCTATCTAAAGAGCGGTAAGGTAACTAAGTACAAGAACGGTTTCTAAAGAGCAAGTTAGTCACGATTGACGATTGACGTTTAACGATTAACGTCACGACTAATAATTGATTTAGTCGCGATTACTTCAATCGTGATTAACGTTAGTCGCGAATAAATCAATCGTGATCGATGAGTCGATTGAAATATTCAGTCGATTGACCCAGCAACTTGCGGTGTCAACTACAACGGGCGAGCCCGTCACCACTGGACGTTTTAACGATTTTCTCGTTCTGTCGCCCTGCAGTGAACGTAGAAGACTTTGGACAGAACAATCCAACGTCTAGCTACGTCACAACCCGCAAGAAGCCAACGCCTTTACCGCGAGATAGCCAGTAATGTTACCTGGCGGGCGACCCTCGCGCCCTTGCTACCAATTGTGACCAGATTTATCTGGTCTCTCGATTGGTTCCGAGTTCGAGGTCGCTTGCGCGGGCCTCTCCCTTACGAAGCGGTGAAACGACCACGCGTTCGAAAATGACCACTTCAAAACCACTTTTAAAAGCCGGCCAGTAGTAGTTTCCGGTGTGAGTGAGATCTACCGCGTAGAATATTGGCGCGCTATTCTTTCGCATACTGTTCGATTTATTTCACTCTCTGTCACATGATTTTTGAGCAAAGGGTATGTGGAGCCAACTTGTTTGTATCTGAGGGCATATCTAGATAATTTATCGATGGTTCGGGTTTATATGAATTTTGCGGAATTATTTGAATTTAAAATTTCAATCCAGACCGAAGTTAACCCAATATTCTAGTAACCTAATATTACATATTTAAATTGTACATAATATGTCTAAACGTTATTTCATTGATGGATGTTTGTGCTCGCGCTCGATTGGCTTGTAAGATTTGTGCATTTGTGCATCCCTATAAGAAGCGGAGTCGGCCGTCTAGACCCGTATAAATAATTTAGGGGCGTCGGCGTCCGCGGCGGTGGAGTCGGCCGGTCGAGCTCGCACGCTCGGCGAGCGACACCCACTTTTTCAAGGGCCGCCAGCACGCCCACCCCATAAACGAGCTGAGTTATGGCCCGGGGCGCGGTTCCTCTCAATTATTGACGACCCTGCCAAAGTATCCTCCG
Organism: Micropterix aruncella; assembly: GCA_944548615.1. Taxonomy (NCBI): domain Eukaryota; kingdom Metazoa; phylum Arthropoda; class Insecta; order Lepidoptera; family Micropterigidae; genus Micropterix; species Micropterix aruncella. The sequence continues at coordinate 500,905 of OX155980.1, forward strand.
GACAAAAATTGCACACAAGGCTCGACCGCGCCGCTCCGCCACGCTTACTCTTTCATCCCAAACGAGGCTTGCTCGGCGCTCTCATCTTGTGCAATCATCTAGCAGGATTTCCTGGATTACAAGGAAAAGTATATCGAAATCGCATAAAATATAAATGAATATGTCATTTCAAAAATGGCATTTGAAGCAAACATATCTTTTCAGAGGATATAAAAAACTGTTTCAAGCCCTAAGTAGTAACTAGAAATTGTTTAACAATATATATATACACAAAAACAAGCTAAATTAGTCTAGTTTAATGTTGCAATTTGTAAGTTTGTATTTAATATAATTAATTAATAAATTTGTAACGGCCCTTAAGTATCGTTACATGCAATCAACAAATGCATTGATTTCCAGTGAAATGCACTGACACAAATTCAGCTATTTTTCTACCTCGTGAAGCGATGAATCAACACGATGAAACAATACTTTTACTCGGAATATTTTGGATTGCATCATTTCTCGGCCTATATAAACCGGCGAAAAAGCAACCAAAATATCATTCCTCGAGTGATCACGTCCCTAAGACAGCGACGGCATACTTCGGTAGCCCGGCTTCTTTGTTACATTTTCCTTCCTTCCCACTATCGAGGCGAGAAACATAAGACTGCATTCCCAAAGAAACGAAGAAAAGAAAAAAAAGAAAAGACTTGAGCCGTGCCCAGTACGAGATACTAGGAGCACAAGTACAATCCTTCTCTACACACCCTCGTAGCTTCAGGCTGATAGCTAATACATTCAAGTCAATATAAATAATTCGAGAAGCGTTACAAACTGGCAATATCTAACTCTCAATAAACACCTTCTGACATCCTTAAAATCGATTTTTCTACCATTAATATATGAATATTCCCTGTACCATTCAATGCAGTCGAATTATAAAAACGGCTCTTGAAAATGGCAATGCTGTATATACACTATATACATATCTCAATCAATTATGTATATAGTGCAAACATTTCAGACGTCCCTCTCATAAGTTGTAGTCCCCTTTCAAATGTACAAATATAGGCTCCCGTGTGCTCCTTCAGTATGCAAGTGTGGAAGTAGTCTTAATCTCTTCGTTTGACCATGTAGAAACATAATTTTGATGGTGGCACTCTCAAAAATGGTGCGTTTGGGCGCTGCGGGCCAAAAACAAAATGGCCGCCATCAAAAACACGTTTTCCTATTTATATCAGTAACCGTTGAAGATACGAAAAAATGTTTTTTGCAAAAAATGTAGCTACACAAATTATACATAGAAAAGGTCCTTACAACTTTCTTTGTATAATTAACCGTTGTCTCAAAAAAAATACTTTTGTAAAAAGAATAATCAAAAAATATCAATTTTATGGTTTTGCAAGTGAATAATCATATGTACGTCAATGAACGAGAAGCCTACTACACATTTTCCAACTTGGGCTGGCTATAAAAGCCTCTTGATAGATCAGCAGAAGCCTGTGTCAAGAGTTACCATGCTACCTATGATCCCAGAGTCACCAACTAATCAATCAGTGCAGCTTACTGTGATGAAACAACTGGAGAAACTAAATAGTTCAGTCCACTATACAAGTCCCGATGTAGAAGCTACTAAGAAAAAGGTAGTTGTCACAGTTGACATGGCTCTTTACAAACCAATAAAACAGCTGGAAATGGCTGTAAATGAATATAAGGAGGGATGACTTCTGAAGCCTGGTGAGCTACATATCATAATTGCTCAGCTCCGGACAATAGGAGACCTCATTGAAGGTTCAGGTATACCTGAATTGTGGGTTGAATGTGGATTATATTCAGCAGCAACAATGAAACAAATCCTAGACGGTAAACACATCAGAAGAGGAATTGAAGCTCATATATCTACTGCCTCTACACTAACTAACCTACTCTTAGAAGAATTTCAAAAAGAATTTCCAGGGCAGCTAGACTGTTTGAAGCCTCATCTCCAAGAACTAGTAGAAACATTAACAACTAGTGATAAAAAAGAGCTGAAAAGGGTAAATTCCACAATAGTGTCTTCCCTACAAGAAAGAAAGATTATTCAAAATATTGAAAACTTTTCAGCAACAAAAAAGCAAAAGCATCCTGTTTTCAAACTAGCTTGCACGTATATGGATATGGTGCAAGTAATGATGAATTTCATAAGAGCTGTAAGAACATCTGATTGGAAACTGTATTTAGCATCCGTCCACGAGTTTGTTAAATACTTCTTTACATTTAATAGACTTAACTATGCTAGAATGATCACCTTATATCTTTCAGAGATGGAAAACTTGGAATCAACAGATTCAGAAATCTGGAAACAGTTTATGGAAGGTAATTGGGTAGTGAACAGAAGTAAAGTACCATTTTGTTCTCTAGGTGCGGATGAGGCTCTGGAACACCAAAATCGAAAACTAAAGGTACATGGAGGACTTGTGGGTATAACACTCAATGAGAATGCTAGAAATCGATTCTTCCTTGCTAATTCGGAACTAACTAGAATTGCATGTGAAACTGAGAAAATGATTGGATTAAAAAGTACAGAACGAAGTCAACATCACGAAGTGTCATTAAAACTCCAACAGCGCCAGGGCGATAATGTGCTTACACTAATGGAAGCATTTAAAAACTCAACAAATCCCTTCCAATATAAAAGTGATGACCTCATTCATATCCTCACTCAGCGAGTCTTTCCTCAAGAAGTAAAAGTGTCTTTAGACAGTGTTGCCGAAGTTGGTAAAGTTCTCCATAATATTTTCTTAGATCAACGAATTCGTTTAAACACAATTACGTTCTGGGCTCCCATGAAAAAGAATGTCATAAAAACGTGTAAATCAGTAGCTAAGAAGATTAAAATTACCATCAAAGACAAAACCATTGCCATTAAGACAGACTTATCTCTCATTTCAAGATTGTTGATAGCTTCCAGAAGCAGACCTGATATAGATTTGAGGCACAATTTAAGCAACTACGAGTTTTCAGCACTACCAAAGTCGTTGTTTGCAATTGACGGGAGTATGCACCATTGTCTGGCTAAGTACAAACTTACAGATGCTCTAGAATCAATCCAAGAGAAACCTGCTGAAGAAAACGAAGATGATAATACGTCTACAGCTCATGATGTTCCAGTACATAATGACGAGCTACATGGAAAAGCTGTAATAGTAGATGGCATGGCACTTCTTCATACCTACCACAAACCTACAACAGTGAAGACATGTAATGACCTCGGTGTGAAATTCAGCCAATGGATCGGACAAAAATTCAATAACTATAGTGAGGTACATATAGTTTTTGACTCGTACAAAGAAAACTCATTGAAGAAAGCGATGCAAGACATACGGCAAAAAGGCTCTGATCCAATCCAATACAAAGTCAGGCCAGAAACAAAAATTGAAAGCATACCAATGCACAAACTATTGGCCCATGATAAAACGAAAGACGAACTAACCGAGTTCCTTTCCAATCAAATACTCAAATTCGGTGAGACCAACAACAAGAAGTTCGTACTCAGTTGGAGGGACAAGGCAGCGTCATCACATGGGGATGATGTATCCTGTCTTTCAAGCACGCAAGAGGAGGCCGACACAAAGATTATATTACATGCAGCTTATTTAGCACAGAAAGGAATTAAAACTACTCACGTGTTCTCCCCTGATACTGACGTCCTTATTCTAGCACTAAGGCGATATCCACAACTTTCTAAAGATTTTGCTTTCTATCTTGGACATGGTATGAAAAGGTTTGTTCAGATAGGGTCAATTTACAGAGCACTTGGACCTCTGAGAGCCTCTGCACTCCCTGGACTACATGCACTTTCAGGAGCTGATGTAATAGGGTCATTTGCTGGCAAAGGAAAAATAAAGTGGTGGAAAGCTTTTAATTCAGCAAGTGATACGATGATAGAAGCTTTGGCTAAATTGGGGACAACACTGTTACTTTATGAAGATGTGAGGGCTAACTTGGAAGCACTCATTTGTCAGCTATACATCCCCAAAACATCATTGACAGACATAGGAGCAGTGCGATGGTTCTTGTTTACTAAAAAACAACATCAAGATGAGAACCTTCCTCCAACAAAATCAGCACTAAATCCAGCATTGCTACGGGCTCACCTTCAATGTTTTGAGTGGAATCAGGACCTAATTCAGCATCCTAATAACCCGTCACCCTCAGATTTTGGATGGCAGAAAATAGGTAGTGCATACGAGCCTGTTGCTTGTACCAACCCCTGTGCACCAAAGCTTATCTTGGAGCTTTGCCGCTGCTCATGCTCAAAAAGACGTTGCTGTCCTCCATGTACGTGTCAGTCAAATGGACTCCGGTGTACTAACATGTGCAAGTGCGAAGGTGATCCTGACCATTGCGACAATACGGGAGAATGCGAGGAAGACAATGATGAAGATCTAGGTTTAAGTGAAATTGGCATTGACAGTGATATTGATTGTATTTGAAAATTTAACAAATGTAATATTGTATTTCTTCAACAGTATTGTTAAAACAAATTAGAGCTTTTCAAGAAATGTCTCTTTCCTCTTTCCAATTCCTACATAAAAAAAAAATATAAAAATGGTATATTTGTTAATTTATTAAAGTTTAATACAGTTATTATTGTAATAAATCAGGAAACATGTAAAAAATTTCAAAAACTTTAAATATGTGCTTGCAAAACCCTAAAACTTCGATTTTTTCATTTCTTAATATTTCTTTTTACAAAAGTAAGTTTTTTGAGAAAACGGTTAGTTATACAAAGAAAGTTGTAAGGACCTTTTCTATGCACAATCTGTCAGGCTACATTTTTTATTCAACAACATTTTTCGTATCTTCAACGGTTACTGATATAAATTGGAAAACATGTTTTTGATGGCGGCCATTTTGTTTTTGGCCCGCAGCGCCCAAACGCACCATTTTTGAGAGTGCCACCATCAAAATTATGTTTCTCCATGGTCAAACGAAGAGATTAAGACTACTTCCACACTTGCATACTGAAGGAGCACACGGATGTACATTTGATAGGCGACTATTGTTAGTTATTTTAGGTCAGATCAACTTTCGGTTTAACTCCCATCCGGTAGCCTCCTCGAAGTGGGACTGTGTATACTGCAACGGCTGTGTCGTTGACAAGTAGATCTATTGTTGCAATCTAGAGGGACACCTCGGGCGATACCGGGTGGTTTGCGCATAGTGCGACGTCTGCTAATCGGCTGCGCATTCCGGCGAATAGCCGGGTTAACCTGATGTCAGCTATCTGTGAAACGATCCGTTGGCCACCCGACCCCGCGTGATATTGACGGCGCCACGGTCCGCGAACTTTAGGTAGAAGCCGCGCAAGCGACTTGGAATATGTGCCCAGATTGGAAGATGGGAAATCCGTCCAAATCTGGTGAGAGCATGTTGTCCAAATCTGGTATAAGAGCATGTGGAAAGATGGGTTCACTTTTGTTTCTGCGTTCTGCGTTAGACGGTGGACTGTGTTGACCCTAAGTCCCCGCGTTCAATCCATTGCAGATTAAATATCGTGATTAAATATCATTATAACTTACTGGGGTGGCGGGTTCGGCCGTAGTTGGCAACTCTCGTGTAGTCTTATAAAAATACGTGTGGCACTCGGGGACTGCCGCGGTAAAGCTATTGCATAGCATTTTTAACAACTTATGCAATTATAATTATTTATTTATTTTATTTTTTCTGATATCAGATATCTGCGCTCTATCGGAAAACGTTGAAATTATTCCGAATCATTTGCGGCTGCGAAAGCAAATGATTCGGAATAATTTAAACGTCTTCCGATAGAGCGCCGCGCACGAATTTTTTATTCGATAAAGCAAAAAAAACGGAGTATTCGAAAAAAATCGTAGATAAAAAGATAGATAATTAAATTATCTTTAAAATGGTACAGGTTTAATAATAATACGCCAGATAGTATTTGCGTAGTAGTCGTTTTTGTGTTCAAGTAGACCTAATTTCACAAATTAATTACACTATGTAATATAAACAAAATCTAAAATATTCAAAGCTAAGAATATTAGGAAAATGTTCTTGTCTAACATATATTTTTTTCGAATCGTAAGCAGCACTCGTTTAGACGTAATTATCAGTTTAAAATTATTAATTATCGTTAAGAAATTTCTTCATTCGGTCGCCCCGCTGACCTAGGCCCGCGATAAAAGCTATGCAATAGCTTAATAATAAAAAGGTGAGTTAGTTATTTCTATAGTGCTATAGTAGTGCTATGGAGTTTACGAAAGCCAGATTGAGTTTGGGGATACCACGTGCAGACAATCCCAAATATCGCACTATGGCGGACGAATTTAATACCTTCCCATTACAAAGCTACTTTAATATTTGGTCATTTAGCTACTTAGAGAGTCATAATATGGCGTGCTCGTTCCATTTAACAACCTTTTTCCGTAATTGATGCTCAATGGTTGCCGGCATGTTTGTGGACTGCCATGAAATTATTTTTTTTAGATGTTTATGTTGAGGCACCACGCCTTGCTGCTTTTATTGACATTATCAACAAGATTATAAAGCGCCTAGAATATCAGTGATTGGCAAGTTATCATCCGCATATCGGATAATATTTAAAAGCGTTTCGTTAATACTGATTTCGAAACTCATTCCAGTAAATGCCCCTTGAATTTTAGAGGTTAAATGCTAAAAGATTAAACGGTGGAGGTGAAAGAATACAACCCTGCCTTACTCCTCTCCATATTTTAACATAAAGTTCCCTGGTATTTTCAACCTTTACGGTTGCAGCTTGGCTCCAGTAGAGTTTAGTTAAATTCTAACATCCCTGGAGCCTAATACTTTTTCAATGAAAACATCAATGAGGTCGTTGCGCTGAACCTGACCGAAAGCTTTTTCTTAATCGACAATGCGCTCGATTGCCTTTCTTCGTGAACAAAAACCGGAAATTAGACCTTGTGAACGAGACAGGGCAATACGCTAGAGCGGAGTGTGAAATGAACGGTTGTCAAACTACCCACAAAAGATAAAGCATCTGAATTTAACACCGCACGAAATGTGTTCATATTTATTCGGACGAGTATAAGTTCGACAGGTAGTCCCTTCCTATTTGAGTTAACCTGTTTTGGTTAGACGCTTACAAATGCTAAAATTGTATCTAACCAATATTGGTTAGGGCGCTTCGCGCTGCGTAAAATGCCAACTTTATAAATATTTATTCATTATTATCTTAATTGTTTGACGAGATAAGGTTATAATATTATAAATTTAAAATTTCAATGCGATCATTTGACAGTTATTCTTTTTACGATCCGTATAGTAGTTTAAAAGTTATGGTCGTTTTTCTCAAGGCCATCGACTTCACGCGCAAAACTGTCCCGGGCAGAAGTGACGACTAAATTTTTACCCCGCGATAGGAGGGGTTAAATCGACGATCGTTCGTTTCATATTCCGCTCTATCTCGTTCGCTTGAACAAATTCCAGTTTTAGTTTACATAGAAACGCAATCGTGCTCAATATCACGACAAAAACTGAAGTCCACATGCATGCCCAGACATCGTCTCGAGCTTATTAGGAAATGCGAATTATCTAAATTCCATACCTTTTCCAAATTTATTATAAATACAGGCATTACTATTTAGAACAATATCTTGAGTAAATCTAACTTTGGATTGAGCGCATCGTGATCTATTTAGAATTTCAAAGCTCAATGAATAAATACGGAATCCGGTCCAGAAACTTTGTCATATTTAAATAGTCGGGTAGTATCTAAAATCGAAGATACTTGTAGGTAGCTTCGATTTTAAGATTTCTGGTCCCGAATTATCACGCGACGCCTCGAACTAAGTTGTCCTTTGAAAGCTCCTAAACAAGCGCAGTCCAAACGTCAAGTATTATTTTAGGTCCTTAACAAGTCCATTGTTTTTATCAAGTACAATTGCTGGTATCGTTTTGAATTTATCAATTGAAAAATATTTTTGTGCAAATTAAATGCATCGCGTTTTGATTTTCAGTATTCAATTTCTTGAGATTTTTAATTTTATTGATCTATGGAGTATGCCGTATTGAGTATAACATACAGCTTTATCGTTACGTCTTTCATCCATCAGCTGCAGTCATTTATAAATACAGTATACTGTGCTTAAGGTGACTTTTAATTAGTAATAGGAGACTTTTTTCTGTATAATCATCATTTGCGTCTTATTTTCTAAAATATAAGTATTAGTGGACTTTATTTGGGTTAATTAAGGGGCTGCATCAAATTTTCTTTAATTTAATACTAACAGGATTAAATTAAAGAATTAAATTAACATCATAGAGAATCAAAAGCCCTATCTGCCCTTGATTCTCTATGATGCGCAAAAGCTCGATTCGATTTGGTTCCTTATAATATTACGTTTGTCCTATTGGCCGGATGCCTCCAAGTGCCTTCGAGATAGATGTTACATGGACGACCTCTTAATCACAACTTTAACTTAGTTGTATTAGATATTCTCCCTGATTAAGGCCATCTAAGATCGAAATCTAGATTGAAAATAAGATCTTAGATCTTTTAGATCTTTTAGATGATTAGATCTTAGATTTGAAATATTCTGTTATCAGGTTTTAACCCGTGCTGTTTCGTCAGATGTACAGCAAGACATCTTAGTGGACTATGGAAGGAGTAGGAGTGACATTCGAGTACACGTTTTCAAACACATCACGTGATTTCCTAACTTTGACAGTAAAACCTATTGTTACTTTCACTATTCGCACCATTGATACACGTCGCGCGACATGTGGAAATAAGGAATCTCCTTTTGAAAACTAACCCGATGACGAAGGGAAGAGTCGTCCTAAGAAAATAATATTACAAAGAGCTCTTTTCTTCACGTCTCGCCACGCTGCGATTTGGCGGCTTAGCGGCATCCGAAACTCGAGCTCTTTTGGCATAAATATGTTACACGGGGTGGTATTATATTTCCGCATTTGCATTTTATTTTTTGTTATGTCTTTGCTCTTTGCGCTCGGCGGGAGCTGTTAATTGACGCAGGAAACGTGAATAAATAACCCTTTCGGTGGTGTCGGACAGAGCGGGCGGCGAACGAGCGAGCGGACGTCCAAGTGGGAGAGCGAGACGTCGCCATGCGGCCGCGACGACGCCCGAACGGGACGGGGCGACTTGACGAAAAGAAAACAACGCCGGCGACAGCTGGTGGGGTGCTCGAATGATGCCCCGCGTCTTCCAATTATACTACGTATACTGTTGCACATTTCCAGCATAAGTCCAGGTCTTGTATCAACAGCGAATAGTGATTCAAAGTCCGTCAACCTCGCGCTTCAATCGACTGCTCCTTTGGTGCCGCATCTGGTTCACTAGCATACCGAAAATAATGTTGATTGATGTGAAGCATGCCAGTCCTATAATACAGTGACGATCCTCAATTTAGTTGACGGGCACGAGGAAATCTTCGACGGTATTGCTCACTTGCGGCGTCAGAGTAACATTAATAATATGATTCGATATACATACATAAAGAGTGGAAATTCCAAAAGTTTTAAGTGCCAATTTTGTTATATAGAGGAGAGCAACTAGGGTTGTCAACTACAGCGGGCGAAACCGTCACCTCAGGAAATTTTAACGATGAATCGTTCTATCTCCCTGGAGTGAGCGAAGAAGACTTGGACCAAACAGTCCACCGTCTAGCTCCGCCTCAAGCCAGGAGTGTTACCCGGCGGGCTTACACTCACGCCCTTACTTCCAACTGTGACCAGATTACTCCAGTCTTTCGATTGGTTACAAGTTAGAGGTCGCTTGCGCGGTCCTCTCCCTTACGAAGCGGTGAAACGGTGTTTACCGAATCTGTCGCGGACCACAGCGTCCTTTGGCCGGCTGTTCACCCAGGATCGGATAGCCGATGGTCGTTTCAAGAGCAGTCGCCGTAAGGCCCGCAACCACCCCCGCTCTATAGGAAACAGTACTGCTTCCAGACTCCCCCGACTTAGTCAGAGTGCACAGTCGATTCGCTTACGCCGCACGGTGCGCAGACCGTCCAGGAGCGCCAGAAGGTTGATTCCCAGGGGAAACTAACTGTAACGCCAGAGTCCTACCCAGGCTCGCACTTCATGCGTGGAGGCCGTCGGATAGGTGTTGACCCGTGAGTGTGACCAACCCTGAACTGAATGGATTTTCGTGGCCAACTCAGCAAGATCCCATTAACTGCCATAGAGGAAAGCAATAAAACTTTATAACTCAATAGGTTTACATGACAAATATATAAAAAAAATACTGATAGTTCCTCAGGACAATTCGTAACTTATGACCGAGTTCTTAAAGTAAGTATGTAAGACGCAATTCAGAGTAGAGAGAGAGAGACAGCTTAATTTATTTGAGAAATAATTTCTCAGTAAATTACGATATTATTCTTAGGCATAATACTGTTTCCACCTGAAAAGCTACAGGCCAGTGCGGTCTGGATATAAACTTAAACTGAGTGAAAAATTGCATCATTGCTTTACGATACTACGCAGTTGCGTCACGTCGCTCGACGTGCAATTGTGCGACGTGGCCTCCAAACTTGATGTCAATGCATATGATATTTGGAGTCGCGCCGACAATGGACTAAGTGTTTCACACCCTGTTAAAAGCAAAACTTTGGAAATGAAATGTCATTATATATATATATATATATATATATATATATATATATATATATATATATATATATATATATATATATATATATATATATATATATATATATATATATATATATATATATATATATATATATATATATATATATATATATATATATATATATATATATATATATATATATATATATATATATATATATATATATATATATATATATATATATATATATATATATATATATATATATATATATATATATATATATATATATATATATATATATATATATATATAGTTATATATATATACTATATATATATATATATATATATATATATATATATATATATATATATATATATATATATATATATATATATATATATATATATATATATATTTTAATTATTTTCAATAATATGTAAAATTAGATTCATGAAAAGTTACTTATCTGGGGTCCTGGTGGACCAGAAACATTTAAACGATAGTTAATGTCCTCTTTAAATACTTAGGGCAGCAGTACCTGTTTCCGCAATTGATAACTTATGATGTTCTTAGTTACTTGATGTTCTTAGCAGCCGAATTACTGTATGCCCTTGGATGTAATAAGTATAGGAGGATGGTTTCTGTAACAGAAATGGATGTTAGTAACTTATTTTAGAAGAAATTATATGACTGAGAATATTTCGACACTAGTCGTATTCCGTCCGACACTAGTCGTAGAATACGACTAGTGTCGAAATATTCTCAGTCATATAATTTCTTCTAAAATAAGTTACTAACATCCATTTCTGTTACAGAAACCATCCTCCTATACTTATTACATCCAAGGGCATACAGTAATTCGGCTGCTAAGAACATCAAGTAACTAAGAACATCATAAGTTATCAATTGCGGAAACAGGTACTGCTGCCCTAAGTATTTAAAGAGGACATTAACTATCGTTTAAATGTTTCTGGTCCACCAGGACCCCAGATAAGTAACTTTTCATGAATCTAATTTTACATATTATTGAAAATAATTTAAAAAAAATTTACACCCTTAAAATATCAATATATATATATATATATATATATATATATATATATATATATATATATATATATATATATATATATATATATAGTGATCGTTCGTCGACGGTAAAGGGACCCTTAAACTAACATGCACAATCGAAAGTCGTGCACATCCGTAAGTATATCTCATTCAAACATAATAAGCGTTTCCCAATCCAAGCTGGGATTTCCTTCGCTGCTGTTCAAGTAGCTTTTACTAATTTTATTTTACTGCGAATCATCATCCTATGAACGGATTATTTACAAAACCTTATCATATATATATATATATATATATATATATATATATATATATATATATATATATATATATATATATATATATATATATATATATATATATATATATATCTTAATATATATAAATTACGTGTCACGTTGTTTGTCCGCGATGGACTCCTAAACTACTTAACCGATTTGAATCAAATTTGCACACAATGTGCAGTTTGATCCAACTTGAAAGATAGGATAGCTTACGTCTTAATTTATAGTCGCGATATTATTTTATTGCAATGTCTATTATTTGACATTCGCAATTATCTGTTAGTTCCAAACGATTTTAACAGATGGCGTTATCTATTGAGTAATCCATAGATGGCGCTGCTATGTTAAACCTACAAACGTCATAGTCGGCCAAGCGTTATTCTAAATTCAAAATATTGTGAAGGTAATACAGTGAAATTATTCCTGCTTTTTAATTATTTGTGCTTCATTGTTCAAAACTCTTTAATTAAAATATAGAATTAAACAATAGAAATTAGGCTCAGTCATCATCATGCTGCGTAACATCAATCAACCTCGACCATCAACATCAATCAACGGATTTGCGATGACAAATCACAAGCGTTGTAAGTTTGCGGAATTAACTTGGAATTTCCGTATTTCTGGCATGGCCAACTGTATGTCCTGTGTTCGCCAAGCCATAGGTCGGAAAGCCATCTATTTGTTACGCGCCGGAAAACAAAACGAAAAACATAGTTTACCAGAATGTTTTGTGTTGAATGTGAACTGCGTCTATATTTCATCATGTAAATTAAATACATTAAATTTATTTTAATTACAAACGACTTTCATGCGTTTCATTAAAATTAAAAAATGCGTTCATTTTTTAAACTCATTTTAAAAGAATACCTACGCTATTTTGTAATAGGCCTCTTAATAACCAAACGAATCTCAAACCCTACTGATTCGGTAATATTATTGATTACGATTAATTGGATTTGGAAGGTTGATTAGGATAAACGCTTATGAAGAGTTACAATCAAATCAATTTTAGGTGGTACGAAGTTCACCGGATCATCTAGTATAGTAATATTTATACGTCATTTAAATAATAAAAATGTAAGTTTTCTAGGTATGTCATTGACTGAAAAGTTTATAAATACATAGCTGCCTATACAAATTCTTATAAATCATATATTGTTATTAAAGATTATAGTATAGTGTGATTAGGAACGAAATTTTAAATTTCATTTTAAAAAAATCTTGAAAAATATACAATGTGGAACTTTGTACGATCTACCTACATGACATTTGCTACGAGAAATATAAATCGGGATTTCTATCACCCGGAGAGAGCGTTTACCTACATGCTTGGGCTTTATTTAGCATAATTTACCAGTTAAAATTTAAAATCTTCCAAACGATTAAGCCGACGACGTGAGGCGCGCGCGCTGAGAATGATATATGGGGTCCTGCATAGGCCACGTTTAATATGTGTTCAGTTTGTTCGGGTCCGGACGCCTCTGCTCGTTTCATTTGCACTTCATTGTGTAGAAAGTGCGTATAAAGAATACACATGGGCGTGTTTACGGACACACGATGGCGGTCAATGCTACCTATTCCGAATGCACGGTACTTCTGCAGTGTACATAGTTGCTTCACGTACGTATACAAACATAATCAGAAGCACAAATTAATAATAATAATAAGTTATTCATTCAAAAAATACATTTAAATTGTGTTCATTTCAGAATCTTCCTGACTAGGCCGTAGCCCGTACTAAGATAGACCCATGTATGTCGATGTTTTTTTTTATATGTGAGTACATATATAATGAAAATAAAACGGAATAATCTAACCTGCATAAGTATCTATCTATCTTATCTTATATATAAAAATGAATCGCCGTGCATTAGTCTCGCAGGATCTCGGAAATGACTCTACCGATTTGAATTATTTTTATTTTGTTTTGTTTGGCTTGATTCAGGGGTGGTTTACAAAAAAAAATATTTAGGAAAAACTCAAAGAAACAACTGAACATCGAAAAAATCGAAATTGGTCATTTTGGGAACATTGGACACTTTCTAGATGGCTATAACGGCGATCGTATTGTTTGACAGCTGCGCTATCCATAACTGTTGTAACCATCCGTGCGATTGTGTAAAATTTCAAAAAGTCAAAAGTTGTAAAGTCGAAAAAGTCAAAAAAGTCAAAAAAAGTCGAATAAGTCAAAAAAGTTCAAAAAGTCGAAAAAAGTGGAAAAAGTCGAAAAAGTAAAAAAAGTCGGAAAGTCAAAAAATGCGAAAAAAAGAAAAACTCGAAAAAATCGGAAAAGTTGGAAAAGTTACAAAAGTTGAAAAAGTCGAAAAATCGGAAAAGTCGAAAAAGTTGAAAAAGCCGAAGAAGTCGAAAAATTCGGAAATACATTTATATTTCATCATTTAAATTAAATACATTGAATTTATTTTAATTACAAACGACTTTCATTTAATCACCAAACGAAACTCAAACCGTACATGATTTTGGAAGGTTGATTTGGATCAATAAACGCTTATGAAGAGTTACAATCAAATCAATTTTAGGTGGTACGAAGTTCACCGGGTCATCTAGTCTTCAATAAAAATGGATGTTGATATATCTGTTTGTACGAGCTCAATAGACTCCGAAGCCATTTGACCGATCACCATAGAATACAGCACATATATGTATTTTTTCATGGAGAAGGTTTTTATCATATCCACTTTGTTGTAACTTACCACCAGATGGCGCTGAAGCACATCAACTTCAATACCAATCAACCGATCGTCATGAAATTAGTCTACATAGACATTTGAGCTCGCATATTATTACAGCCCTATTAACTGTATCGCAACTCGAGACCAGATGGCGCTGTAGCAGTTCAAATTCTATACCGCTCAACCGATCGCCACGAAAAATGGTATGCATATACATTTGAGCAGGCATAATATTTTCGCGCCCATAATTTTATTGTGAATCGCTACCAGATGGCGCAGCAGGATATCAACACATCAGATTGCCGTGAAAATTGGTATACATATACATTTAAACCCGCATAATATTTTTGCGCTATTCACTTTACTGTAACTTGCCACCAGATACCTTGTATACCAATTTTAATGGCGATCGGTTGAACGGTACATAAATTGATGTGCTGCAGCGCCACCTAGTGGCGAGTTAAAACACAGTACAAAAATATTATGTGTGCTCAAATGTCTATGTATAACAAGCGGTATAGAATTTGATGAGCTGCAGTGCCATCTGGTAGCGTTACAATAAAGTGAACACCGCGAAAATAGTCTGCGGTCTCAAATGTCTATGTATACCAATGTTCATGGCCATCGGTTGAGTAGTATAGAAGTTGATGTGATACAGCGCCATCTGGTGGTAAGTTACAACAAAGTGGATATCATAAAAACATTCTTCATGAAGAAATACATATATTTCCCAACTTTAATTGTAATCGGTTAACCGGTTTCGGAGTCTATTAAACGCGAATAGACAGATATACCAACATCCAATTTTATATACAGGGTGAGTTTTAATTAACCGGCATCCTTAGATGGGGTGAATAAGTACGACGAGTTACGCAAATTTCGACAAAAAACTGGTAGGTAATAACAAAAAAAGAACGGTAGGTAATAACAAATAAATCAACGAATTACAATTATCGAATGTGGGAAACTCTGTAGTTTCATCGAATGCAAAGTTTTCGTATATTTTTTCAGTAAAGAATGCATTTTGACGATTATAGCGCTATTGATTATATCCCACCAATGACTTTTTAATAATTGCAATGTCCTGGTCATCAGACAGCTATACATTAAATTGGACTTACTGCATAAACGGTTTAAAAGTCAGGCAAGTGAGGGAGTGCTATATACGAGAGCACCGCACTCAAGAGCTGCCGATATTTCGTGAGAATATCACGTATGGATAGCGTTACTACACATTCATCGCTTCTAGGATTTATAATCACGGCATCAAAGCTATCACTACAATTAAAACATTTAAGAATCTTAGCTTCCTAGTACAGTTGGATGGAACGTCGATCGTAATGTAAGTTTTATTTTGGGTTCCCGAACTACCATAGGCTCCGGTGCTCCGCACCGGCAGCACCGGCTTAGTTACGTCACTTACATTTATTACATTGCATTGCTACATTCCTTTATTTATTATGGCATATAGGAAGTAATTAAGTATAGCCAGCTACATTACATAATTATATTGCAGCTACATTATAAATCGGCGTATTCATTTAGGAGCATTGGCTCGAATATGTTGCGGAACAGGTTCCCAAAAACTTCAGCGTGACACACGGGATCACATAAAAACATTGTTGAATACTCGAAACATTTGTTCTTATATTAATGCGACCCTTTACCGTTAATTTAATTACTGAATGACATTTGCCCACCTTTGAATGTTATTTAGAAATAAAACAAAAAAATCGGTTGTCTGTAAAGTCGGTTTACTGACGATAGTTGAACGTGACAACGTCATAAGAAAATACTGATGGAATGGTTGCATTTGAAGCAGTTTCATTTAAGATTCTGATATTGTTTATTACAAACACCCAAAAATATATGCTTTTATACTCACCGATTTGACTACAACATGTAAATGTATTATTGTATAGCAGTATAATTGTATAATTGTTTATTGTTTAATGTTTATTGTTTTTTTAATTTGAAAGTTTGAAATCTCAAACTGTCAAATGACGGTTTGAGAAGCGTTTGAGCACGCTGCGCCATCTAGCGGTAGGTAATACGTCGTAAATAAACAATATCAGCGACATTTTACCAACCGATAGATAGCGCATCGTAATGATAGCTTTTCATACTTTAAAAAAAAATAAAGTTGCTTACTTCGTTGCACTTTGTTGTACCCACAAGTCCATTCAGTAATGACATTCCGTATATCAAGAATACATATAAAATTATGTCAAGAATTTAAATCAATTTAGTGATTTTCATTCGTACTATTTTAGACTGAGGTTAGTAAATAATTATTGTCGCAACCGGTAGATGGCAGCATTTATATTGAATAATAAACATAATAAATGGAACGCCTCAGAGCGAGGTAACGCCGCATGAGTCATGTTTTTTCGTGCGTGCAGCAGGCTCCATCGATTTATAAGACGTTGTCACGTCAAAAATGTCAGTTCTCATTACTTTATTTTGAGTAGAGCCACCAAGTGCAAAACTGGTAGGACCAAATTATACCGACATAATATTTTTACAAAAGTACCTACCAATTTTTACGTATCTAGATATCACGTCAGGGAGTTTTAGCGATGTTAGATTGCTCTGTCTCCCTTGAAGTCAGTGTAGAAGACTTGGGACGAAAACAGTCCACTGTCTAGTTACGCCGCTCGCCCGTCAGAGGCCAAAGCCTTACGGCGAGACACCGGAAAAGGTAACCAGCGGGCAACCTCGCCCCTTGACTATCAGTTTGGAAGGATATCTCCGCCTGGAATTCACTGGTTACAGGATGAAGGTCGCTTGCGCAATCCTCTCCCTTACGAAGCCGCAGCGGTGATACGGTGTCTACCGAATCTATCGCGGACCACGGTATCCTATGCCTGGCTCTTCACCCGGGATCGTGTGGCCGAATGGTCGTTTCAATATCAGTTGCCGTAAGGTTAACAACTACCTCCGCTCTATAGGAAACATTACTGTTTCCAGACTCCCTCGGCTGTTAGTCGGAATGCACAATAGATTGGCTGACGTCGCACGTTATGCAAACCGTCCAGGAGCGCCTGAAGGTTAACTCCTAGGGGAGACTGGCTGGCAGGCCAGCGTCCTATCCCAGCTCGCACTTCTGCGTGAAGATCGAAGGATGGGTATAAACAGGCCAGGTGCAGCTAAAAAGACAACATCTCGCCATCTCATTTTTTTTGAGAAACGTCTCTTTATTTTACTTGTTTTCATTTTTCAGTTTTTTTTTATATCAGCAATAGCTTACTTATTTATGTAGGTCAGTTATTATGGGCTTGCACACTCTAGATTTAATATTCAAGGGTTAATTGAATTAGTCTATAAGTCTCCTGAATAATATTTGAAATAAATAGATGAATAATATGATATGCGCTTTCATCTGTCGGAATAGACTCCTACTATCAGCTTTTAATGGCAGCTAATAGACTCTCTCATGCGTGCACCACTCCAATTCGATATCATTCGCCTATTTGATTTTTAATTTAAATATGGCAGCGACGTTCCTCATCCAATGACATTCCAATGTTTTTTATAAATATAAATATCTTACACACTTTAACCCGAGCTAAAAGAAAGAAGAATAAATAAAGTACTTGATATAAGCCAAATATTCGTTAAACAGCTGCTCGTTAATTTTATTAATATAGAAATATCCAAGTATGCAACCAGTAACTAAAAGCTACGAGAACTGGAAAAGTTTATAATATAGTTTTCTGCTTTATTCTAATAAGATATTATTTTATTACAAGCTCCCTATCCTAATATATCATACTAGCTGACCCGTGCCCACTTCGTTGGGCGATAAAACTTTTTACTTGTATGAGTGTGGTTTGGTTAGTACTGAGTGCTATGATTTATTCCCTGACTGCCAAAAGAAGGGTTATATTTTTACTGCATATGTATGTATGTATTTGCATGTCATTTTGACTATATTACCATTATTTGTGAGTGTCTTCTTGTCTTAATTGTGAGTGTCTTATCTCTTTAACCATTTATGCAGTAAAAGTGAAATTATATGCAGCAAAAGGAAAAAGTCTTTTGTTTTAAACACTTGAGACGATAAATTTACTTATTTTGGTAATAATTCATAATTGTTAATAATATGACCAATAAACATGACCTAACGATTTAAATTATTTTTTTAATGTAAAATACTACTTTTTGTTACATAAAATATAAAAGTTACATATGCTGTCGCTGACTTTTTTGTAGGCATTATTAAGCTCTACAACTTTTCTCTACAACTTAATCATATATCTCTCATCGTTAGGGCAGCGTTAGTAAGAAACGTTTTCGTTCGACCGTTTTTTCCGACTTACTTTGGAAATCCGACTACCACGAAAAAGTCTTTTCATTTTTCGGATTAATATATAGCCTATGACACTCTAAAATAACGTGGCTTTCTATTAGTAAAAGAATATTCAAAATCAGGTTTGTAGATCCAGAGATTACTTCCTACAACCTCACAAACTTTACCTGTTTATAATATTAGTATAGATGTAGATGACATGACGGATTGACACATAGCTAAAAAAATACGTGTGGCACTCGGGGACTGCCGCGGTAAAGCTATTGCATAGCATTTTTAAAAACTTATGCAATTAAAATTATAAATTTATTTTATTTATTTTATTTTTTCTGATATAAGATAACTGCGCTCTATCGGAAAACGTTGAAATTATTCCGAATCATTTGCGGCTGCGTGCGGTAGCAAATGATTCGGAATAATTTAAACGTCTTCCGATAGAGCGCCGCGCACGAATTTTTTATTCGATAAAGCATAAAAAACGGATTTTTCGAAAAAAATCGTAGATAAAAAGATAGATAATTAAATTATCTTTAAAATGGTGCAGGTTTTATAATAATACGCCAGATAGTATTTGCGTAGTAGTCGTTTTTGTGTTCGGTTAGACCTAATTTCACAAATTAATTACACTATGTAATATAAACAAAATCTAAAATATTCAAAGCTAAGAATATTAGGAAAATGTTCTTTTTTAACATATATTTTTTTCGAATCGTACGCAGTACTCGTTTAGACGTAATTATCAGTTTAAAATAATTAATTTTCGTTAAGAAATTTCTTCATTCGGTCGCCGTGCTGGCCTAGGCCCGCGATAAAAGCTATGCAATAGCTTAAAAAGATTACTTTCCAAAAGACGTTTCTCGACGAAACGACCTATTCTGTTATTGCTTTCCGGAATAATGTTGAAATATTAGGTATGAAATAAATCAATAAAATTAGGACGGCTCGGTTCTGAATTAGAAAGGCTCATAATGCAGACCTGTTGCCTCCTTGTTAGATAATTTTTACACGACTGCCCGACAAAAATGGAGTGTAATGTGTTCAGGTTTCATCTATGTATATTTTCCGTTTCTTTATTCCACCATAACTTCTAAACGCTCGAACCCATTTAGAAGCAAGTGGTATTGTTAGAATCGAAATGTCATACCGAGTGTCAAAGGCTACCTTTACTGTCCTAATATTATGTAAGTAGTTGTCTAGATGTCCAAATCTCCAAATGTCAATAAATTAATTATATCGTGTTTAGTTTCAAATGAAAAGTCTGATTCAGTTTATTCCGAAAATATACATGTATCTATAATATATCGATAAATACATAAACCACAAATATTTAATACAAAAAAAAACCATAATAAAAATAATTATATATAAGTACAACAGTTCACTTTCTGTAACGGTAGTCGTGTTTTTATTCTTCTTACACGGCTGCCCAACAAACTTATAGTGTAATGTGTTAGGAGTTCATCTATGTATGGTTTTCGTTTCTTTACTCCGTTTGAGCATAGGGTGAGGTCGTTGGAGGTTTGAAATTTTGAATATCCGCGCTGACCGTACTCTTTATCGCCAGGCGGTCACGGCTGTACGCGAGACGAGAGGCGTGCGTGCGTACGCACTCTTCGTTCTCTCTCCCAGTCGCCGCGAGTCGCTCGCTCGCCTCCTTCGATTCCTATTCCCTCACTCTTCCTTCGGCAGAGTTCGGCATTCAGTATTCCGTTGAATGCCGGCGGGGGTGGCCGTGCTGTCGCGTTCCCCGTTTGTCCGTATTGTTCGCGTGCGTCGACGACGAGTGCAACCCTTGGACGAGTGTGACTTTTAGTGCTCCAGTGCTAATAGGAGACGAGCCGTCTTCGCCGAAATTGGACTCGGACGGTGAGTCATATACCTTGTACATTGTTCCTATAGGTACATACTATAAATTAGTGTTAATTGCTTTATCATGAATTGTTGTTTCCTTGCGCGCTTTTCATTAGAATATTAAAAAAATGAAATGTTCATATTTATTTGAATTGATGTTTTACACAAGGGCACTTGTTATAAAACATATTTTTTATAGTAGGCAATTAGCTCGATTGCGTTTCTTCGTAAACTAACATCGGAAATTAGTTCGTGTGAACGAGACAGGACAATACGCTAGAGTAAAACGTGAAATGAGGAGTTGTCACATTTTCGCATTAAAATTACCCACCAACGATAAAGAACCTGAATCTAAGACCGCACGAAATGTGTCCATATTTATTCGGACGAGTATAAGTTCGACAGGTAGTTTTTATCGACGATCGTTCGTTTTATATTCCACTCTAACGTATTGCTCTATCTCGTTCGTTTGAACTAATTAGAGTTTTAGTTGACAAAAAATAGGGCCCAATATAAACTAAATGACATGGTTTTTTAAAAATATTTTTAACTTCAGATTTTTATTACATTAGCTTTAGGCTTCATTGTAAACAGTAGCAAAATAGAGAATATCAATTACATTACATTACATTTTCGTCGTGTCCAATTGACGGCTAAAGACCGCTCTTGGACGTGTCAAAATAATTGGGTTAGTTTCGTTACTACTCTTTACTAAACATACCTACATAAGTAGTCAAGAATTGACTACTAGATTGTCAAACTATAAATATAAATAATCAAAATAGAAGCCTAATATTTGAAGTAGTTAGTAATTCGAAAAGATAAGTAGTAAAATTATTAATCGTAATATTCAAATTGTCAGTAAAATGTTAAATAATCAAATCAAATCTAAAAGTACAGATATAAGACCATATACAATAATCAGACAATAAGGCAGTAAGTAATTTAAATGAATGCCCATTTAAATTACTTTTGTAAGTAATTTAAATGGGCACAATATTTGAAAAATCATGGCCCTCAAATTCGGCCAGATTATAGAAAAGGTGGCTTATCAGCATCTCCTTGATGTTTTTTTTAAATTTTATGTCCTCCAGCTGTTTAAATTTTGTAGGGAGTAGATTATAGAATTAAATGCTAAGGTACAAGTAGCTTTTCTGTACTTTTGTCAGTCGTATTCGGGGTACGCATAAAAGGGAGCTACCGCGGGTATGATGCGAGTGAATGTCTGCATTAATTGGTGTGCAATCATCAATCAACGCCGCCTAACTAGACCTACGCCCGCACTACACCTACGAGTACCAAATAAACAAAAGCTTGTGCATACTTACGTCAAATTAGATCATTTTAACATTGAGTTAAGTTATTTAATCTAAATGAAAAAGAGTAATCAAATACAGCGACATGTAAAATGACCACAACACGATTGTTCAAAAGCATTTTTCTCCAAATGTAATAATAATAAAATTAAATTGTTAGTGCCATCTATCGTATTTGTATATTGGCTGATTACATCACAGAAATAATACGGAGTTATTAGAATGCCATCTATTAGTTATTATCACCTATTATTATTTAGATAATATGTTGATAATAATGACATTATTTAACGAATGACAACAATAATAACATTAATTTATTACTGCCATCTATCGCATTTGTATATAGGCTGATTACATCACAGAAATAATAAGTAGAAATTGAAATGCCATCTATTAGACTCTTTAAACATTAAAGTGCCTAATTATTATGAATTAAACCTGAATTTGATTTTTTGACTATTTATTATAATTCCTTTTAAGAGCCCTATCACATATTTTTTCCAGAAAGGCAAGAAAAGTGGATTTTTGGCGTTCTAATTCCAAGAAATGAAGAGATTTCTACAAACTTTAATTACTGAATTACCTGGACCATTTCTTGATGTTGACCATAGCGGCCTTTAATTTTAGATATAACGAATATTATTTACTTATTCAGCCCATTTTCCGAAAGTCGTTATTCGTAAAACGCTCGGAAGGCAAACTTTGAGCTCCTTAATACAGTAATATCACTACAACGAAAACCGTATACTATTTTTTTTTATGTCCGTCATGTATTCTTGATGTACACTACGGCTTTATTTTTTCGTTTTTTGACCACATATCCAAGGTATACATTACTTACAATTACACAAAATTAAAAAAAAATCTTCCTGTATCATTCTAATTTTCTCAGAAATAAAATAAGATTCTTATATAATACTTATACTATATTAAAGTTCACTCTTTTAGCAATACGACATAATATAAATTATTGTCATTAGAAAGGAGAAAACACTGCAAAAAACAATTAGAAATTGTGTATATATTTGCTTGCGCAAGAGAAGAGCGCTCAGTGCCGCGGTTTTCTCCCAGGGTTGAATAGTTATTTATTTATTTATTTATTTATTTATCCTATCTTTTATAGTTACATCCAAAAAAAAATGCGTTCATTTTTTTAACTCATTTTAAAAGAATACCTACGCTATTTTGTAATAAGGCTCTTAAGCTATTGGATAGCTTTTATCGCGGGCCTGGGCCAGCGCGGCGACCGAATGAAGAAATTTCTTAACGAAAATTAATGATTTTTAGCTGATATTTACGTCTAAACGAGTACTGCTTACGATTCAAAAAAAATATATGTTAAACAAGAACATTTTCCTAATATTCTTAGCTTTGAATATTTTCGATTTTGTTTATATTACATAGTGTAATTAATTTGTGAAATTAGGTCTAACCGAACACAAAAACGACTACTACGCAAATACTATCTGGCGTATTATTATGAAACCTGCACCATTTTAAAGATAATTTAATCATCTATCTTTTTATCTACGATGTTTTTGAATAATCCGGTTTTTTTGCTTTATCGAATAAAAAATTCGTGCGCGGCGCTCTATCGGAAGACGTTTAAATTATTCCAAATCATTTGCTACCGCAGCCGCAAATGATTCGGAATAATTTCAACGTTTTCCGATAGAGCGCAGTTATCTGATATCAGAAAAAAATAAATTAATAAATAATTATAATTGCATAAGTTGTTAAAAGTGCTATGCAATAGCTTTACCGCGGCAGTCCCCGAGTGCCACACGTATTTTTTCCATCTATAATTGTTTCAATTTGATTATTTCACTATTCATTGCAATTCCTATTTATTATTTACCTTTTTCGTGTTATTGAAATTAATTTTATTGTGTTTTATAATAGGTATTTTACAAATATAATTTGCAGACTGACAGACAGACAGACGCATTGACATATCAATGACCTAGTTTTTAGAGTAATGATTAATTTCTACATACATTGTTTATTGCCTTATGTTAAGTCCTAATATTATTAGATACTATTTTTATATATTTTTTCTCTTTTAACATATGTAGTTTAAAGTATGCACAAGCCACTATTTTCTTGGTACGCTTGCCTTAGTACGGGCCTAGGCCTAGTTAGGCAGCGTTGATCTAAAGATGTACTGGGCTGCGGTACTCTCTTTTTTGCTACTATTTACAACGGAGCCTCTAATGATAATATGTAATGTACTGTAGTTTTAAAAAATGCGTATTTCTTTAAATAAATAAAAAAAATAGGTGTGGCACTCGGGGACTGCCGCGGTAAAGCTATTGCAAAGCATTTTTAACAACTTAAGCAATTATAATTATTTATTTATTTTATTTTATCTGATATCAGATAACTGCGCTCTATCGGAAAACGTTGAAATTATTCCGAATCATTTGCGGCTGCGGTAGCAAATGATTCGGAATAATTTAAACTTCTTCCGATAGAGCGCCGCGCACGAATTTTTTATTCGATAAAGCAAAAAAACGGATTATTCGAAAAAAAAACGTAGATAAAAAGATAGATAATTAAATTATCTTTAAAATGGTGTAGGTTTCATAATAATACGCCAGATAGTATTTGCGTGGTAGTCGTTTTTGTGTTCGGTTAGACCTAATTTCACAAATTAATTACACTATGTAATATAAACAACATCTAAAATATTCAAAGCTAAGAACATTAGGAAAATGTTCTTGTTTAACATATATTTTTTTCGAATCGTAAGCAGTACTCGTTTAGACGTAATTATCAGTTTAAAATCATTAATTTTCGTTAAGAAATTTCTTCATTCGGTCGCCGCGCTGGCCTAGCCCGCGATAAAAGCTATGCAATAGCTTAATAACAAATTAAAATTGACATCTATATAGGTAAAACGCTATGATATCAACATTATTTTTTAAATTATATTATGGTTTTATATTGGAGATATGATACCATATAAGAACGATGAGTGCCATCTACACGTTGCTTTTCATAAATCCGAGCTGCTCAAATGTGGTACGGCATTGAGCAATCTGATACCCTATATACTCGTAAACATGTGTTTATTTAAAAACCTGGCAAGGCATTTCTGAGCTCTTCGATTGTCCCGTTCACTTGAACATTAGCCGTGATATTGAATCCTGGCCTGTGGCCACTTTAAATGTAATAAAAGTATAGCGAGTGCATGCATGGTGATGATCGCGTCGTCCCCAATTCCATCTTTTGTATCAAACCGGATGTGGCTATATGAACATATCCATCGATTCGTGCAATATCTGGTTAAGGTCGATTGTCCACTGAATTGATGGCCGTGTGATGATAATAGTCGTCCGGCGTCTCGGCCCTAATATAAGCGACTAAGACCCAATTTCGAGCCAAATTATACTCGAGAATATTGATGCGGTGGCGACGGACCGGGCGTTATTACGAGCACTTATTTCAAACTCATCCAAATTTCCTTTACTCTTCACACTTAATTCGAACTCGTTTTCGAGTTGAAACGCAGTCTCTGAATTACTAGCCATTATTTTCTTCATACTTCGACTTTCGAAAGTTTTTAAGTAAATACCTTATAATTTCAATTTCAATTTATTTTCAAAAAATCCTAACAGATTGTAGAAACTTAATATCTAGGTACATTTAAATTACATTCTATTAGTCCGTTTTTACAATATCCAAATTTATCACCACGTACATACAGTTCAACGTACTTTATTATTGCTTTTAGGACATATGGAACATTTTAGTACTGGCGAAACTTAAAATCATTTTTAAGATGTACTTACTAAAACCACAAATTAAAATAGTCAAGAAATATAAAATCAGAAAAAGTCAGAATAATTTAAAAATGCTACTTAAAATTGTCAAAAAAATGGCCAAAAAATTTAAAAATGATTTAAAATTAACAAATTTCTCGATCGAATAAAAAGCTTTGTCTAATAAGTAATTTCGAATAAGCTTTCCACTTGAATTGTTTTTAAACTTTCCGGTAGCCTGTTAAAGTAATATGGCCCGGAGTATTTTGTGTAGTATATAGCTTTAAGTATACACTTTTCGATCCCGACTGAATGTTTGAGTGTTTTTTTTTCATAAAAATGAGCATGTCAAGCATTTTTTATTTTAATTTAATGGCTGTCTTTCAAAATCTTTTAAAACAATGGATACTTTTGGAATTTTCAAATATCATCTGTCATCCTTTTTTTTAAGAAATGGTATTAACCGATTTATTAAAATGGCTTTAAATTAACTATATGGGAGATATTTTATTCTGCAAACGGATGAGCTTGGTTTTTGAGATGGATGGATTAAGAGTGATTGTTCACCGGCGATAAAGGGACTCCCAATTAACCTTCAAACCACAGTCGAAGGTTGTGCGCATCCTTACATACATTTTTTTTAAACATTAGGATTACTTTTTAGGAATCATCATTTCAACAATAGGGATTACTTTTTAGGAAGAGACAATGAACTACATACACATTTAAAGCCATTCATTCCTATCTGCATAGCTAAAAATTGCTAAACTGCATAGAGAGGTAATAACGATTAATATTTTCTTTAATCAAATGCATATTTTTCATGCATTTTATTCTGGTGAATTCATTTTTTTTAAATTATACTGCATAGGGAACAAGGAATAACTGAAATATAGGAACCTCACTCTAAAAAAAAATGTATATAAACTATTAGATTATTTCATTTTAATGCTAAATCTGGAAGAAAATTGTGTCGGTCGCTATAAATAAGCGAGATATAGGCATTCAAAGTTTAAATTTTATATATAAACAAACAGGCCAAAATAAAAAATAAATATTTCACCACGTATATTCACCACGCTGATTCCGAATCTTCCATAATCTTTATTCGATGTCATAAGCGAAAATAAGCGAAATATAGGCGTTCAAATTATTATCCCAATGTCAAGAAAGTTGCGGTCATTTTGTTTGTACATACCGTGTTGGACACATTCGAGTATATCGTAATATCGATAACAATTAGCGATATTACAGAAATTATGACAATTTGCAGAGTTTTTAGATTAATCGAAATATTTTGAAAAAAACGATTGGAAAAATACATATTTTCGCGAAACTTAAAAAAAGGGCACTATTTTCGTTGCTTTTTCAATGACTGCATATTGATGACAGAAGATATCCTGAAATGTCGTTTGTTTCAGGTTACCTTTAGTCATCAATACACCAAGGCATTTCGTAGAAACTTCGAAAATTGTCGAATTGTTTTAGATAATCGCTAACACATGCACTAACAAGTCATGGTGTTAATTTAATATTGAAGAAATTCAGTTTGTTTCAGGTTACCTTTTGCCATCATAACCAAAGTCGTTTTTGTAAAAACCTCGAAAAAAATCCGAATTTTCGCACACATTGGCATGTTTAACATCAATGTTTTTTTCGAATTTCGCGCGAAATTAGAAAAAAACTTTTTGCCTGCAGTGTTAATTTGATATTAAACAAATTTAGTTTGTTTCAGGTTACCTTTTGTCATTATCACCAAAGTCATTTTGTAAAAACCTCGAAAAAAAACGAAATATCGCTAACACATTGTCATGTTAAGAGCCCTATCACATATTTTTTCCAGAAAGGCAAGAAAAGTGGATTTTTGGCGTTCTAATTCCAAGAAATGAAGAGATTTCTACAAACTTTAATTACTGAATTACCTGGACCATTTCTTGATGTTGACCATAGCGGCCTTTAATTTTAGATATAACGAATATTATTTACTTATTCAGCCCATTTTCCGAAAGTCGTTATTCGTAAAACGCTCGGAAGGCAAACTTTGAGCTCCTTAATACAGTAATATCACTACAACGAAAACCGTATACTATTTTTTTTTATGTCCGTCATGTATTCTTGATGACCATAGCGGCCTTATTTTTTCGTTTTTTGACCACATATCCAAGGTATACATTACTTACAATTACACAAAATTTAAAAAAAAACTTCCTGTATCATTCTAATTTTCTCAGAAATAAAATAAGATTCTTATATAATACTTATACTATATTAAAGTTCACTCTTTTAGCAATACGACATAATATAAATTATTGTCATTAGAAAGGAGAAAACACTGCAAAAAACAATTAGAAATTGTGTATATATTTGCTTGCGCAAGAGAAGAGCGCTCAGTGCCGCGGTTTTCTCCCAGGGTTGAATAGTTATTTATTTATTTATTTATTTATTTATCCTATCTTTTATAGTTACATCCAAAAAAAAATGCGTTCATTTTTTAAACTCATTTTAAAAGAATACCTACGCTATTTTGTAATAGGCCTCTTAACAACATTAGCGCCGCAGGCAAAAATTTTGCTTACGGTGATATTAAAATATTTAGGAATTTTCTATTGTTTCAGGATACCTTTTGTTATCAAAACGCAGTCATTGAAAAACACTCAAAAATAGTCTTATTTTTAAGCTATTGCATAGCTTTTATCGCGGGCCTAGGCCAGCGCGGCGACCGAATGAAGAAATTTCTTAACGAAAATTAATGATTTTAAACTGATAAAAACGTCTAAACGAGTACTGCTTACGATTCGAAAAAAGTATATGTTAAACAAGAACATTTTCCTAATATTCTTAGCTTTGAATATTTTAGATTTTGTTTATATTACATAGTGTAATTAATTTGTGAAATTAGGTCTAACCGAACACAAAAACGACTACTACGCAAATACTATCTGGCGTATTATTATGAAACCTGCACCATTTTAAAGATAATTTTATTATCTATCTTTTTATCAACGAATTTTTTCGAATATTCCGTTTTTTTTGCTTTATCGAATAAAAAATTCGTGCGCGGGGCTCTATCGGAATACGTTTAAATTATTATTCCGAATCATTTGCTTCCGCAGCCGCAAATGATTCGGAATAATTTCAAAGTTTTCCGATAGAGCGCAGTTATCTGATATCAGAATAAATAAAATAAATAAATAATTATAATTGCATAAGTTGTTAAAAATGCTATGCAATAGCTTTACCGCGACAGTCCACGAGTGCCACACGTATTTTAAATATCGCATTTGTTTTTTCACAACCATCATTTTTGTAATATCCGAATGGTTATCGATATTAGAGAGCTCGCGATATATAGACTATTTTCAGACACTACTTCTGAAGCAATATGGCCGTTGTGTTGACGTTTAGTATGCAAACTTTAAATGCTTATATCTCGCTTATTTATTGTGAGCGACAAAAGATTATTGCAGATTCGGAATCTGCGTTGCGAATATAGTCCGATGACGTTTAAAGATCAACAATCCAGGAGAGGTTCCTGTACTGCAGTTATACCGGGAACTAATATATAATAATAATAATAAAGAAACTTTATTTTCAAGGAAAACGCGAGCTTGCGGAAATATCTACCAGCTAACTTAATCACAAGTTTTGCGTTGGCTACACAAAAATAAATATATATAATAAACAGTCACCAAAAAAACAAAAACAAAAGAAAATCAAATTAATAAAATTAAATAAAGACGTAGAAAATGGAAGGGGACGACCGAATGAAAGGGGTAGGAGGAGGAGGGTTGGTAATGTTACTGTTTTAGCTTTATACGCTCCTTCAGCCTGTTCTTGAACATGTTGATGCTGGAGTTGCTCTGCTTCTACGGAGAAGACATATAATATGAACATATACAAAGCAACATACCCTGCCAAATCTATAGCGGAACTTTTTCGCCATATCGGTGCAGGGTTCGCTATATCATGCTATATTCTGGACTATTTCCCAAATCATACACTATTACAGCGGGGCCTGATGTTGGTGACGATTTTGTTTTTTTTTTAAGTTGCGTGGCGTGGCACAGTTACAGCGTTATACTCAGAAGCACGGGCGCGAGGGACCCCCTGCACTGAGACCGGCATACATTATAAATTATTAGTCATTCGACTTAATTATGAGTGGACGGACGAAGGCGCTCCCACTTGTTTAGGCCCTATATCCACCGACACAATACCCGCCGCTTCGCTCGCGCAAAGTCTCTGGAGACATCTTGCGCATCGCACCTCGAGCAATCCTTGCTGCTGGAGGACGTAAATTTAAAACGAAACAATGAGCTGCTAATAGGCCACCCTATGATCTATGATCTTTGATTAAAGGGCCATGGATTTTAAAACATTGTACCCATTTAAATGATATTAAACATCAGTTGATGTTTATTAGCCATCTGTTCCATAATGGCTTGTCGTACGCTGAAGGTCTGCAACGCTATGGTTTAGAGACATTAGAGGACCGGCGAGTAGTATCAGATATGTCGTTTCTACATAAAATTGTTCATACTGGGTTGGACAGTCCATACCTACAGAGTAGGGTGAGCATACGACCGCCTTCCCGACTCGCACGCGCTCACTCAACTTTTTACGTACCAAGGTTCAACATTAACTATGGTTCCAATTCGTTATTGCCGCACGTTATGCATGCATACAATGTATGCTTTAACGATATTGACATATTTAAACATCAGAATAGTTGATCCTTTGTTAAGGAGGTACGTGAAAAGCTGATTATCAGATCGCATTGAATTAGCATGCACAAGCACTCACAAGCACATTCTCACTACAGATACACACACCCACACATACATACATACACGCACACACACACCCTAACACACACACATACACACACCCACATATACACGCTCTCCATCACACAAACACACACCAACATCCATACACTCCCACATTAGCGATTTTAACTGTTACTTTTAAATTCTTTTTGGTTTTCTTTGTATTGTATTGATTAGCGTATATTGTAATCCTTATATAGCAAATAATATAAAACATCATTGGCTTTACTACTTGACTACTTGTATATATTATGCTTATACGTATTTTTTTGTTATGCTGTATGTTTTTAACAAAAATAAAAATAAAATAATCTAACGGAATTCGAATTTTAAAAGCATTGCCTTATTTTGTTTCATCTGAACTTTACTTTTTAAATATATTTGTACATTACGATGAATAACTTTAAGTATTATATATACGTATCTATTCTAATTATTGATTGTTTCGTAACTTGTTTGGTTACGAAAACCACTCTACCTTCTTTTATATTAAGCCTACCTTAGTACAGGCGAGGCCTAGTTAGGATGGCTTTGAATTATAAAAATATATGTAATATGATTTAAATAGAATTTTGAATTTGAATTTGTTTAAATTATGATGCTTCTGTTTTGATTTCTTAACTTTTTACTGACTATTTTGGTTACTACGATAAACAACTTTTAGAAGGTACCCATTCGAATTACTGACTATTTAATTAATTAGCCTTTATTTTGTTTTGTAAAAGAATTTTACAATGAAAATATTTGAGTAGGGTCCTAGTAAGTGACTGTTTTAATTAATCCATCAATTATTTTAATCTCCACCACTTGCTGCCTGTTTTGTAGGTACGATTTAATGAGTGAATTGGCCACTCCTCGAATTCCATAATGGTTTAGCTTGTCTACCAAGGTATTGATATTTATACAGTCGAATGCTTTGCTTAGATCGCAGAACAGTCCTGCTTTTTTTTTTTTTTTTGTCCGGAATCCATATTGACTGTCTGAAATGACCACAAATTTTTCAAGGAAACCATTTCGGTGACCTTCTCCCAAATTTTTGAGAAATTACTCAGTAGGGCTACGGGTCGATAATTTTCTACGCTCGTGGGATCGCCCTATTTTATATATCGCTTTTTATAAAAAAAGTACATGAGTACATGAGCAAAAGCTGTTGCACAGCATTTTAACAACTTATGCAATTATAATTATTTATTTATTTAATTTTTTCTGATATCAGATAACTGCACTCTATCGGAAAACGTTGAAATTATTCCGAATCGTTTGCGGCTGCGAAAGCAAATGATTCGGAATAATTTAAACTTCTTCCAATAGAGCGTTGCGCACGAATTTTTTATTCGATAAAGCAAAAAAAACGGATTATTCAATAAAATGGTAGATAGAAAGATAGATAATTAAATTATCTTTAAAATGGTGCAGGTATCATAATAATACGCCAGATAGTATTTGCGTAGTAGTCGTTTTTGTGTTCGGTTAGACCTAATTTTACAAATTAATTACACTATGTAATATAAACAAAATCTAAAATATTCAGAGCTAAGAACATTAGGAAAATGTTCTTGTTTAATATATATTTTTTTGGAATCGTAAGCAGTACTCGTTTAGACGTAATTATCAGTTTAAAATAATTAATTTTCGTTAAGAAATTTCTTCATTCGGTCGCCGCACTGGCCTAGGCCCGCGATAAAAACTATGCAATAGCTTAAAAATCAGAATTTTTATTTTTTCTGAAATTTCTCAACATGTGTTTAAAGTATGCTGTGGAAACCACTGTGCCTCTCTTTCAATTTCAGGGCAGTGCGCAGTGGATACCGAGCACGAACATTCAATAGCTCTATCCCATAATAACATTACACCGACAACTCAGCCATGAGCGCTCGAATTTCAATCGCACCATTCAACCTTTTCAACATCGTTCGAGCGGCTAAGAGAAGCGCGAGCTGCTGAATAGGAATTTGGTTATGGACGCCCACATCAAATTTATCTTTTAACCCTCCAACGGCTAGGTGCGGTCTAGAGAATAGAATATTATGCATTTCAAGTAATATTCGAGTGCTGTCGCAAATGTTAGCATGTTAGAAAAGATTAGACGTGGGAAGATAATGAACGTAGGATGTAATTTTGCTGTTGCTAAAAAAGTGTTGAAGCACACTATTGATTTTATAGACTATTACATTGCACCATGCTATATAACGTTTTAGCCATCTTTCTACGACGGCGACATGCAGGTGGCGTTGATAGCATTGTCCGGCGGAACTAATAGCAGTTGCTGATAGGCCACCCTTTCTATAATCTGACCGAATTCGAGGGCCATGACTTTGCAAATATTGTACCAATTTGAATGAGAATTATATATGTACTTTTAGTAATTAAATGTAAGATTTAGCTTTAGTTTGAGTATTTAACACTTTACTTACTACTTTGGATGTTACTATGTACAGTTTTTAGTACGTATATATTTCATTTATTGACTATTTCAATTGTTAGGCTTCTGCTTTGATTATTCAACTTTTGACGTGACACCGTCTTATAATTCGATGGAGCCGGCTGCACGCGCGAAAAAACATGACTCATGCGGCGTTACCTCGCTCTGAGGCGTTCCATTTATTATATTTATTATTCAATATAAATGCTGCCATCTACCTATCTACATCTAATTATTTACTAACCTCAGTCCAAAATAGTGCGAATGAAAATCACTAAATTGATTTAAATTCTTGACATAATTTTATATGTATTCTTGATATACGGAATTTTATTACTGAACGGACAATTTTCTTGTGGGTACAACAAAGTT
Organism: Micropterix aruncella; assembly: GCA_944548615.1. Lineage (NCBI taxonomy): Eukaryota > Metazoa > Arthropoda > Insecta > Lepidoptera > Micropterigidae > Micropterix > Micropterix aruncella. The sequence continues at coordinate 534,419 of OX155980.1, forward strand.
TAACATATATTTTTTTCGAATCGTAAGCAGTACTCGTTTAGACGTAATTATCAGTTTAAAATCATTAATTTTCGTTAAGAAATTTCTTCATTCGGTCGCCGCGCGGGCCTAGGACCGCGATAAAATCTATGCAATAGCTTAAAAGGAATACTAAACAATCAGATATTGCGAGCCTGACTTAAAATACCCTGACCTCCTAGAAAAACATTCGACAAATACATTTTTCATGACATTCGACTAATATATTTTTAAAAGTATTTCGCAAACATAGTATAATTTCTTCAAAGCAAAGTGTACAGTGAACAATACTGGTTTTAACCCTATAATTTAACCAAGTTTTAGTGCCACATATAGCATTTATATATAGGCTGATTACTCAAATAATACGGAGAGAAAGAATGCCATCTGTTAGTCTATCTGAACCTAAGAGTGCGTAACTATTACGTATTGAAACCTGTCAATCAAATATAAAATCGACATCTTTATGTAAATAGTATTAAAATTATAATAGATATGATTCAAAAACTCGTTTGTTATTATGTTATTTTAAGATAGGATACCGTATAGCCTTATCTAAAGTGCACCAAAATACTGTTAAACCACGAACGCCGACTTATTAAACATAAGAGAAGATTAATCATTTTTCGAACTGTAAGTGCCATCATAAGTGCTTGCGTTTCGTAGTAAAATCCTATTTTCCAAATCATAGTACGATATAAAATCAGTGTTTTTTTATGACCGCTTGCATACACACATACAGGTTATACATAATTGCGCTGGTCGAGTTTTGCGATTACATTTAATAAACGTAAGCATTATCAGCGCAATTATAAAACAAACGTCTCTCTGCCTGTTTGATAGCGGTAACCTCAAGAACCACTGGTCGGATATTGATGCGGTTTCAACTGTTAGTACGTCTTTTGAGAAAGGTGTCTTCAATATATCATCAGTATATCTAAAAAGCAACTGAACAGTAGTAAGTTAATTCTGACGTAGGTTGTTTCTCTAATCATTGATTCATTTAGAGTTTTATGCTTATTGAATTTCGGGATTACATGCGCTCAGGGCTATATAGTGTACTAAAATTTTGCACAGGCGTTTTAGATACCTTAAATTTGTAACTGTCATCTTAGCCAGGCAAGGCTTTTATATACCATATTAGCATAATACAAATAGGCAATTTTCCTTACCTTTTGCGATATAAATTCCCGTATTTATTACTCGGTATATTTTCTTACGACTGCCCAACAAGAAAGGAGTGTTATTGTGTTCAGGATTCATTTATGTATGTTTTCTATTTCTTTATTCCACCATAACTTTTAAACGCTTGAACCGATTTAGAAGTGTGTGATATTGTTAGAATCTTTAGGTCATCCCGAGTGTTATAGCTGTTATAACGGTACCTTAGCTGTCGAAATATCAGGAAAGGAGAGTTACAAGAAAGGAGTGTTATTGTGTTTAGGATTCATTTATGCATGTTTTCCATTTCTTTTATTCCACCATAACTTCTAAACGCTTTAACCGATTTAGAAGTGTGTGGTATTGTTAGAATCGTTAGGTCATCCCGAGTATTATAGCTGTTATAACGGTACCTTAGCTGTCGAAATATCAGGTAAGAAGTAAAAAGAATAGAAACGAATTTACCGCGTTAAGTTACCACCCGACGTTTCGGCGAGGTTTGGGGCTGTTTCAGTCTACCCTAGACAACGGCGGCTGCAACTTCGCCGACACGTCGGGTGCTAAAAACTTCACGCGGTAAATTCCTTTCTATCCTTCCTCCTATTTACCATTTTCTATCCTATTTACAATGTCAAATAACCGCGATAGTCTAAACGCTTTAACCGATTTAAAGAGTGTGGTATTTTTAGAATAGAAATGTCATCCAGAGTGTCATAGGGTACATTAACTGTCCAAATATCAAGTAAGTAGTTGTCTAAATGTCGAAATGTCAATAAATTATCATAAATATTTCGTGTTTAGTCTTAAATGATAGGTCTGATTGAGTACATTCTGAAAATATACTTGTACCTAAATGGATAAATACAAAAACTACATATATTTCAAAAACCGAAAAAAAATTATTATGAGCCCACCTGACCACTGACGTAATAACTATTACCACCGGTGCGCGGGTTAGAAAACTGCACCGAGAGTCTAGCCGAGAGGAGGAGCAGAGCGGAGCTTTCATTCACCTGCGCACTTGGAAGCGTTAATTGAGGCAACCTTTGTACAAATAAATACGGACGTCTGCGCTGGGTAAATACATTTCTCGTGTGTAAAAAACATCGCCATCACAGCGCCCCGGAAAGATTCATATCGCGGCTCTCTTTCAATAAATCGTATTGGAATTTAACGCACTGCCAAAAAGAGCAAGGTTTGAAGTCATTCGTTATTTCAGACGTTTGTGATGGCCAAGTCTGTTACCAATATGACCTGATTTTAAATCGAACAAAAACAATAAATTCAAAATGCTTTTACAAAAAGTGAACTATTGTATTTAGAAATATTAGAAAAAAATGATCGCTCTGCAAAGCACGATTTTTAGAGAATATCCGTTGAAACGAAATTCAATTTACAGAAACTCCGTTACGGCCTCGGTGGGCGTGTCATAGCGCTTATATATATTTGTATAAAAATCTTTTGTTTATATATTGAAAACGCTGCTTTCTCCTTATATAAGAGCAAGGAGTCGAGGCACGTAACCTATTTATTTATTTATTTATTTATTTCATAACAAATCAACATTACAGTTTATACCAATCCGTTGATATGCAATATACACATAAATATGAAAAATAAAAAATACGTGTGGCCCTCGGGGACTGCCGCGGTAAAGCTATTGCATAGCATTTTTAACAACTTATGCAATTATAATTATATTTTTTTTTCTGATATCAGATAACTGCGCTCTATCGGAAAACGTTGAAATTATTCCGAATCATCTGCGGCTGCGGTAGCAAATAATAAAATCAGAATAATTCTGCGGTAGCAATAATCAGAATAATTTAAACGTCCTCCGATTATGCGCCGCGCACGAATTTTTTATTCGATAAAGCAAAAAAACCGGATTATTCGAAAAAACTCGTAGATAAAAAGATAGATAATTAAATTATCTTTAAAATGGTGCAGGTTTCATAATAATACGCCAGATAGTATTTGCGTAGTAGTCGTTTTTGTGTTCGGTTAGACCTAATTTCACAAATTAATTACACTATGTAATATAAACAAAATCTAAAATATTCGAAGCTAAGAATATTAGGAAAATGTTCTTGTTTAACATATATTTTTTTCAAATCGTAAGCAGTACTCGTTTAGACGTAATTATCAGTTTAAAATTATTAATTTTCGTTAAGAAATTTCTTCATTCGGTCGCCGCGCTGGCCTAGGCCCGCGATAAAAGCTATGCAATAGCTTAATAGAATTCTTACAAGTACATACTTAACATGTTTAAATAAGCGTATTTTAATAATGCCTGTATTTGTATAATAAATATACAAATACAGGCATTAAGAATAGAAAAACTTACAAACTTACAGTACATAAAGAGTGAAAACAGTTTACATATATTATTCTGACATAAACAAGTAGCGCAATGCCCACACTTTGAAGAGATGCGGGCTCGCTGTAAAAATATCAAAGTCTGGCGCTGTCGAACATAGCGCATTTATGTGCCGCAAAGCTCGTGTAAGCAGACTCCATCGACTTAGGTTGGTGCGCGAGGACGGTTCCGCAAATAAATTATGAGTGCGAGCACGATTATAATTGTCCGGGACAAAGAGACAAACCTTCGCGATACTCAGGATGACATAATGTTGCGTAAGGATTAAAGTAGTAACGACAATTACTACTTAAAACACAAATATTTTGACACGTCCAAGAGCGGTTTTTAGCCACCAATTGGACACGACGTAAATGTAATGTAATGTAACGATTCTAACAATACCACACACTTCTAAATCTTCTGAAGCGTTTAGAAGTTACAGTGAAATAAAGAATCGAAAAAAAACATAGATGAATCCTGAACACATAACACATTTTTTTTCGAGATAAGGTGTTTTTTGAGATAAGCCCCCGAGATGATTATATTAAGCTATTGCATAGCTTTTATCGCGGGCCTGCCAGCGCGGCGACCGAATGAAGAAATTTCTTAACGAAAATTAATGATTTTAAACTGATAATTACGTCTAAACGAGTACTGCTTACGATTCGGAAAAAAATGTATGTTAAACAAGAACATTTTCCTAATATTCTTAGCTTTGAATATTTTAGATTTTGTTTATATTACATAGTGTAATTAATTTGTGAAATTAGGTCTAACCGAACACAAAAACGACTACTACGCAAATACTATATGGCGTATTATCATGAAACCTGCACCATTTAAAAGATAATTTAATTACCTATCTTTTTATCTATGATTTTTTTCGAATAGTCAAAGAAAAGAATAATATCCGTTTTTTTTGCTTTATCGAATAAAATTCGTGCGCGGCGATCTATCGGTAGACGTTTAAATTATTCCGAATCATTTGCTTCCGCAGCCGCAAATGATTCGGAATAATTTCAACGTTTTCCGATAGAGCGCAGTTATCTGATATCAGAAAAAATAAAATAAATAAATAATTATAATTGCATAAGTTGTTAAAAATGCTATGCAATAGCTTTACCGCGGCAGTCCCCGAGTGCAACACGTATTTTTTTTTTTAGATGGGTGTCTGTCTGGTCTGTATGTGAAATTATGGTCGAAATATCTCATATACAAACTACACTAATAATATTTAAATTGTCATATCCTAACGCCTTTTCAGTTATATCCTAACGCCGTCTATTGGCGCTTGGCCCAACTCCGTCCATAGCCGAGAAGCGAAGACCGTATTTGTCGACTGGCCGAGAGAGGGCGCTCATTGATTTTTTTAAATGAAATTAACATTGTGATGAAATCCTCGACTAATTTCCAGCAAAGACAAGTACAACTGCCTTTTTTCAAAATGTAGAATAAAAATGTAATTCAACGTCGAACTGCCAGACTTGTTCCCAATCAAAGGTGAAATATTTTCCTTAAATTCATCCAGCTCTTTTTTGTTAGGGATTTGAAAATAATATTTGTATTATAAAATTAAAGTAATTGTAATAATTACGTTTCACCTATTCTTGAAATATCGCTTGGTCTATTGGCTCAACAACCGATAGGTTAGCTAAGATTGGAACCACCTACGCGTTCGAATCGATACGTGTTTCGCTTAGCGTATCATAGATAGCAGATGTATTATTAAAATATTAAATCTAAAATAATAAAATACATATTTTAATTTTAAACCAAGATAGATAAATAACAATGTTTTAACCAAAAAAAATCCACGTCATAACAACATTTTAAATTAATTAAATTTAGTATCCATTCATCGATTATATTAAATATGTTATACATGGCGATTTTTAATTAACCGGCATCCTTGAAATGGGTAAATAAGTACCTACGATCAAAAAAGCAGCTTTTGATAAAAAAATAACCACTTAACTTTTCAATAAAGTTTGACAAGCGTTGATCGCGCTGCGCCATCTAGCGGTAGGTAAAATATCGAGAATAAACAATATTCTCATGTGGATTCAATATAACTGCATTCGTTTCCAATCTACTTCTCACAATTGAATTATACAATGTGTGCATAACCCGGACATTGTGAAAATGCTTTAGGTTCCGAATAACGAAACCTAGTAATTTTAAAAGAGATAAATCAGTGATGTGCTCTTTGAACGTAAGTTGAGAATCAAAGAGAACTCCCAGATCCTTCACCTTCACATCGCCAGCGATGGAGTAATCACACATCAGAGGTGAACTCGGAACGAAATACACTAGAACGAAGCGCCGGAATCACGCCACAAAAAACTACTCACGACCATTTAAAAATTAGGAAGTATAAGATTTTTATAAAAATACATTAGAGTGACAGATAATTGCCGTGATTGCTTGAGCAGCGTTTCCAACTCTTCATATTGTAAAGAATGAATTGATAAGTTGTTTGATTTGATCACATTAGATCGGTTTACCAATTATTTTAAGACTTTGACAGTGTACCGATGTAGGTTAAAAGTGTGAAAATATACGATTTAGGTACACTAGATTAAGTTATAATAACTTAATTAATAACTATGAATATATCATCACTAACTCCAGTTGAGTTATCGTATAGGTGTCGGTGGTCAATATCATACCTCGTTTGTCAGATAAATCTGAACGATAAATCCAATCGTGTTGTAAGTTGTAACGACTGGTTTCATTTCCGCCTGGATAGAGATTAAAAGCAACGAAACGCCACTGAACTATTCGTATGCAGCTGTGGGTAAGTACATGCTTCGAAATTATGATAGGGAGGTATAAGGTAAATATATATTATATTTTAGTAGTTAGGCGTTAAGATAACGAGTAAATATCTTAAAAAGAATAAAAAACACGACTGCTGATACAGAAAGTGAACTATTGTATTTATAATTATTTTTATTGCGGTTTTGTAATGAAGTATTTGTGGTCTACGTATTTATCCATATATACAGATATATGTTTTTGGAGTATACTTAATCAGACCTTACATTTGACACTAAACACGATATATTTATGTTCATTTATTGACATTTGGAAATTTAGATAAATATTTCTTGACATTTGGACTGTTCTGTTCAAGCGTTTAGAAGCTATGGTTGAATAAAGAAAAGAAAAACATAAATAGATAAATCCTGAACACATAACACTCTTTCTTTGGAAAGTCGTGTAAAAATAATTTAAAAAACCGATACTAAAGAGTCTCACCGCAACATTTATCGTATTTTTTTATATTATCATTTCGGTATTTTAATATCTTTCTACGAGTTAATAAAAATCTCTTCCGTAGATGCTATGAAAACCGCAATTAAAGCATTAATTTAATCTTGTGAACGATAATTTTTCATCAGAGACAATGACCAACTCGCACTCAAATGGTAAGCCTGCATTTATAATAGTGGTCAACAAATCGAATAATAAATATATATTTTTCATTTAAAATTTTTTGGTAATTTTGAAACACAAATTAATACACTTTTTAGCAGGTTTTTTTTTCAAGATGTATCCAGTAAGTACTTATATAGACCACCGCTTTAACCGCGCTACCTATACGAACGTACGTGATACGTTCGCGTATCACGTACCTACGTTAAAAAAACGAAACCCACAAAGCATACGAAATACCTATGTCAAATTGTTTCTACGATCCTAAATACAAACTAGAGCCATATAAGAGTCTATTGAGTAAAAAAAAAAAGTTTTTTTGTAAACAAGATATTAAGAAATCTAATGAAAAAACAACCGATTTTTCGCGCCAAATTCGAAAAAAATTTTGGCCTGCGGCGCTAATCATATAGCAATGTGTTAGCGATCATCTAAAACAATTGGTAAATTTTCGAAGTTTTTACAAAATGATTTTGTGTATTGAGGTATCTAAAGGTAACCTGAAAGATACGACATTTCAGGATATCTTCTGTCATCAATATGCAAAGTCATTGATAAAACATAAAAAATAGTGCCCTTTTTTAAAATTTCGAGAAAATATGTTTTTTGGATCGTTTTTTTTTCAAAATATTTCGTTTAATCTTAAAACTCTGCAAATTGTCATAATTTCTGTAATATCGGTAATTGTTATCGATATTACGATATACTTAAATGTGTCCGTCACGGTACGTACAAACAAAATGGCCGCAACTTCTTTGACATTGCAATGAACATTTTGAACGCCTATATCTCGCTTATTTATTGAGATCGAATAAAGATTATGGACAATTCGGAATCAGCTTGGTGAATATAGCGTGGTGAATTATTATGTTTTTTTATTTTGGCCTGTTTGTTTACATATAAAATTTATACTTTGAATGCCTATATCTAGCTTATTTATAGCGACCGACAATTTTTTTTCCAGATTTAGCATTAAAATGAAAATATAGTTTATATTTTTTTTTGGAGAGAGGTTCCTATACTGCAGTTATTCCTGCATTGAATTTTACATTCCATTTACATTGTAAAGTAATAAAATGTCAAATTGTGGCTGATATATGGCATGTTATATTCGACTGAAGTATTAGGTACGTACGAGTATATCTATGTCTATGTAGGTAGAGGGGCAATTTCTCTTTTAGGGATGACAGTAACTGCTGGCGACCCTTCAGGCGCTCGCGGCCAAAGCACACACAATACTCCATCCCATCCCCTTCTTCGACAAACATTCCCAAAGCAACGCTACCGATCCACCTGCGTCAGCCGATCTACTCACTCTCGCTCTTTCCTCTTTTTTTCAACCGTAAAAACGAGTACGTACAAACATACATACAATACATTGTATTGTATATCTCGACACAAGAGCGAGTGATATTAGTTAGAGAGCCCACTGCATCATATAATAATAATAATAATAATAATAATTTTATTCATTCAACAACATAAATTTATAATTGTATTAGTTGCAGAATCTGCCTAACTAGGCCATAGCCCGTACCAAGGAAAACTCTATGTATGGCAAAGATTTATTCATGTGCACATAATATTTAAATGAAAAATACAAAATATGATAAAATATAAAATAGATAAGCGAATTCAAATTAAACTTATAATTATATTTTAAATATTGATATAGCATGGTCAAAATATAAAGTGTAGTGCAAGGTAAGACAATAATAATAATAATGCAGACCTTTACTTTAAAATATGAGTTATTGCCTTTTCCACCTCATTTCTACCAAATTGAAGTAAATGTTGAGTAATTTTAGATTTTAATTGCATTGACTTAGTGTGTTGGCATGTTTTTATAGATTCTTTTAGATGGTTATAAATTTGATAAATCAACTGATAAATATGATATGGTTATAAATTTGATAAATATGATAAATCAACAGTCACACGAATACAACCTGTGGTGCTACGTCTATAGTTTTGGGGAAGGGTACTATACTAACCATCACAACACCTTTTATACGTACTCCGAATACGACTGGCATATTCACAGACAATCTACGTTTACCTTAGCATTACATTCTATAATCTACTCCCTACCACTAATAAACAGCTGGAGGACGTGTGGCACTCGGGGACAGCCGCGGTAAAGCTATTGCATAGCATTTTTAACAACTTATGCAATTATATATTTATTTATTTTATTTTTTTCTGATATCAGATAACTGCGCTCCATCGGAAAACGTTGAAATTATTCCGAATCATCTTCGGCTTCGGAATAATTTAAACGTCTTCCGATAGAGCGCCGCGCACGAATTTTTTATTCAATAAAGCAAAAAAAACGGATTATTTAAAGAAAATCGTAGATAAAAAGATAAATAATTAAATTATCTTTAAAATGGTGCAGGTTTATAATAATACGACAGATAGTATTTGCGTAGTAGTCGTTTTTGTGTTCGGTTAGACCTAATTTCACAAATAAATTACACTATGTAATATAAACAAAATCTAAAATATTCGAAGCTAAGAATATTAGGAAAATGTTCTTGTTTAACGTATATTTTTTTCGAATCGTAAGCAGTACTCGTTTAGACGTAATTATCAGTTTAAAATCATTAATATTCGTTAAGAAATTTCTTCATTCGGTCGCCGCCTAGGCCCGCGATAAAAGCTTTGCAATAGCTTAAAAATATGAAGAAGATGCTGATAGGCCACCAATTCTATGATCTGACCGAATTCGAAGGCCATTACTTTTGGAACATTGTAAATGATAGTTTTTTAGAAGTATTCATAGATCCATGTCTCACTAAATTGCTTGCATATTAGGTACATATAGCAACAGTCATTGAAAAACAGCATCTATAAAAGTAGCTAACTATTGATTTTATTCTGTTATTATATTGTTTTTTTTTAATTATTATTGACATTATCAAATACTATTATTTGGATTTTTTCCTACTATTTTAGTTATTGATTTTTAAAATATTTTTTTATGTTTATATGATGTGTTTCTATTATTTCACGACTATTTTTAATTATTTTATTCAGTTATGATACTGAACTCATTAGATATTCTATTTGTCTATAAAATATGCACGATACTCAAACTAGTATCAAACAAAAAGCTTGTAATAACTACCTTTTACTTACAGTAGCTTGTATATTACTACGTGTAGTATTTTTTTATTTTTTTTATTTTATTATTATTAAGGAAACTTACAGCTATTACAGGAGAAATATCTGAATTTTATTTATAGACTACAATGCCAGTTAAAAGTTTCCACTTAAAGATCGTAAAAATATACAGTCGCCTAGGAATGGGATAGGAGGAAGTGGAGGGGAATTAAAGTTATAAATTTTGTTTTAATAATATTTTATTTTATTATTTTATTATTAGGGAAATTTTATGGTTTATTTTAATATTGAAGAAAGAAAAGAAAGAAGAAAAGAAAAAATATAATATAATTATTTCACTCGTCCTTGAATTATATTATGATACGATATTTATGATACGTAGAAGTAAAAATTAAATAAAATAGTGGTATAACTACAAATATTTTTATTACAAATGTCAAGGGAATAGTTAGAAAAAGGTCTAACATTGCATGTGATTAGGAATGTATTAAATATTCTTCTAAATATATCCAGTCAAGTTAGTAGTAAAATAGTTATAATAGTTATAAAAAGGCCCTATGCATGCTTCTTATGTCATCTATTTCTAGCGGTAATTTTAATAATAACAATCGAGGGTTTTCTTTTCTCCTTTCTTTCCTTCCAGAGAGAGTGCACATATGTTGAGCCAAATGGGACGCACCAGCGACCCTTGCCTCGCCGACCAACGCTCAACTGTGGCAAGACTATGGTCGTAGCTACTGAGGTGCGAAGTGGTGCCGTGGACCCACAGAGCTAGGGGGATCATAAAATAATGACAATATTTTACGATATTTTTAAATAAATGTCAATGACATTAAAAAAGCCACATAGAAGCAATTAGTACAACTATTTATAAAAACGAAAGTCAACACACTTAGATAAAATTCTGGACAAAAAATAGTAGTGACACTCTTTAGCAAAAAGAACAACAAATGAGGGAAGAAATTAATCAAAAGTTGCTTAAACTCGACAAATTTTTGGTCAAAAAGAAATCTTCAGAACTTGTTACTATTCCTACTACGTCTCAATGTATTGATAGCTTCCCAAATTGTAATGTGCCTAACTAACACGGAGCAGCTAACTCCGTGCTAACTAATAGCGGTTGGTTCAATCATTTATATTAGAAATAAAATATTTGTCATTTCAATTCTATTCGTCTTGTTTTGATTTGAGGAGATGGGTGACGGGGGACCAATTTCCTATTCGCACTAGGGTCTTTGACAACCTAGCTTCGCCACTGGGCAAGACAGCTAACCACAGCCGGTCGTTAGTCCGGTGTCCACCGCTCAACCCCCAGAACTTTATTAATAAAAGTACTAGTATGATGGACCAGACTCCGGTCGGTGAATTTCCGGGAGCTCCGTTTGTATTTAATTATATATACTATACATTATTATCATTCTACATCTAATATGTATTATAAATAGGATACAAACGAGTTTACCGCGTGAAATTTGTGAGAGCCGATGTTTCAGCGATGTCTGCCCTGAGCAACGGCAGTTGCAGCATCGCCGAAACGACGGGTTCTACAAACTTCACGCAGTAAATTCGCTTTTATCTTATTCATAATGTCAAACAACCGTGATATTATTCGATTTCGAATAGGTATTATTCTACATCCTTGCTACTTATATTACAATCGATGTCAGAATGAAATATTTTTTTTTATAATTTGATTCTTACTTATAGATAAGAAATATTTTTAATTATGTGCACTCAATATGAAAATCTGTCATCAGGGACCTAAGTTCATTGGTGTGCCAGACGATAATAAGTGAACTGCAACGGGTTTCCGGTCTACATCAAAATAAGCCGCTGTAAAGAACTGCGGATATGCATATTTGCCGTCAGTTTTTATTGCTCTGAGAAATAAAACTACGCGCCGCGATGAGGGAGAGTCGCATGCGCGACTAGCAAACAAGCTCGCGCGGGGCGACTAATCGCTCGCGCGACTGTAACCGGACTCCGGAGACATACAATATAATTTGGCATGTTAATACAATATAATTTGAAAGGCGTAATGATGTCACTCCCATGCAACGCTTTATGTTCACAAGCACATATATTAAATGCAAAGTGTGCCCTGATTTCATTTAAAAATTACAATGTTACTATTACTGTAAAGTACTGTATCTGGCCGGGCTAATATGAACAGCGCGCGTTAGTTCCACTCGTGAATCTCAAGTAAGAAAATTAAATATAGTCCCGACAAAAAAGTAATTACAGCATTATCATACCTACTAGTCAATCAGTAAAAAACTATAGGTATTGAAATGCATATCAGAATGTATCAACAGGTTTAGTTAGTTATTGGCCAGATGTCAGCCACCTTTGAAAAGAACTGATGGCTACCCGGGGAGTTAATGGGCCCTTGCTGAGTTGGCCACGAAGACCCATTCTGTTCAGTGTTTTTCACACTCACGGGTCAACATCTATCCGACGGCCTCCACGCATGAAGTGTGAGCCTGGGTAGGACTCTGGCCTTATGGTTAGTTTCCCCTGGGAATCAACCTTCTGGCGCTCCTGGACGGTCTGCGCACCGTGCGGCGTAAGCCAATCGACTGTGCACTCTGACTAACAGTCGGGGGAGTCTGGAAGCAGTACCGTTTCCTATAGAGCGGGGGTGGTTGCGGACCTTACGGCGACTGCTCTTGAAACGACCATCGGCTACCCGACCCGAACAGCCGGGTAAAAGGACGCTGTGGTCTGCGATAGATTCGGCAAACACCGTTTCACCGCTTCGTAAGGGAGAGGACCGCGCAAGCGACCTCGAACTCGTCAATCGAGAGATCGGAGTAATCTGGTCACAATTGGAAGTAAGGGCGTGAGTGTAGGCCCGCCGGCTAACACTCCTGGCTATCTCGCGGTTAAGCGTTGGCCTCTTACGGGCTTGTGGCGTAGCTAGATGTTGGACTGTTTTGTCCTCAAGTCTTCTGCGCTCACTCCAGGGAGATAGAACGACTAATCGTTAAAACTTTCTGAGGTGACGGGCTCGCCCGCTGTAGTCGACAACCCTAGTTGTTGGCTACCCAATCCCGTGTGGTTTTTACGGTCAAAGGCGCCATGGTTAGCGATAGATTCGAATGGCATTATCTCTAATCTTAGGTAAAGGCCGCGCGAGCGACTTCAAATCTGCGACCAGACTAGAGGATGGAGAAATCCGTTCAAATCAGGTAGTAAGAGCCTTAGGCCGGCCCGCGATTCCCTTTCCATTGCCTCGCTGTAAGGCGTTCGACTCTTACGGGCTTGCGGCGTAGTGAGATTGTTGACTGTGTTTGTCCCTTAGTCTCTGCATTCAGTCCATGGGAGACGACACGATGTCGATGTCAGCTTTACAGCAGCTTTACCTCATCAAAGGTTGTCTCATAGGTAGTTTTGTTTTCGATAGCTAGGATCGCGAGGCCAGATAGATGTTCCTGACTAAGGGAGTTAATACATTTTCGTTGCAACCAGTTAACATTGATTGTCATCATTTTTTCTATAATTATAAATAACTCCACCGAAACAATAACATAGTATAACACGTCATGGCATGAGAATTGAAACAATAGACGTAACTATAGGGAATAAATATTGTTAAATGAGTTATGAGCCCAGCATTGAATGAGATTCAACAACCTATCTATTTATCTCTATAAACCTACCATCCTTTCAATCCAAAAAAAATACCTCCTCCTGAATCCTGTCTATTCCTATCCAAGAGAGAATAGCCCCACCAATCTTATTTCGATCGATGCTTGGTGCAATATCGTCATAGTCAAATTGCATAACAATATCATAGTCAATATCGTCATAACCCAAATTGCACAAAACGCATGGTTTTGTGCAATTTGGGTTACAAGATCCACTGTGTTCTCGAATCGGCTCAACTTACGATTCAGCTCCTATTCACAAGCCTCCTCGTGTGGAAGGCTACCCCGGTTAAGACTCTCGTGTCTCAGGCTTCAAAGCTGGTGGACCGGTTTCTCCCGGCGAGATTGCATCACGATGCTACTGGACGGTTTGCGCACCGTTCGGCGAAGCCAATCGGTTGTGCATTCTGACTAATTGATGAAGGAGTCTGAAGACTATGAAAATATACTGTCTCCTAAGCTGCGGGGGTGGATGTTGACCTGTTGTCATGCCACTCTTGAAATGACCTTGTACCACTCGATCACGTGTGGCACTATGGACAAAGAACGGTTAGGATAAATTCAAATTGCCGCCCCCCGCCCCCCTTAAATACGCTATAGTTTTTATTATCTAGTTTTCGCCCCGGCTAGGAAAGATCGTAGATCTAGGCATGCCTAATGCATCAAATAAACTTGAGCTTCCAAAGGATATAATCCTAAAATGTTTCTTTATCTCTAAACAGCATTAAAAATAATGACCATGAGACAAATTACTACCAATTGCTTTACAAATAATCCCCATCTCAAAGAGATCTTGAAACGCAACTCGGTATGCGTTAACTTTATCTCAAAACGAATATCTGAGCTCACAACTAATGGAGATAATTAGATTCAATTGACTGAGGGACCGCTTTGGATGAAGTCCACTTCTCGTACAGATGAACGTTAAGTGTCTGTAAATCTCGGATAGCCGTTGGAATCTCGGATAGCATTTCATGACTTGACTTAGTAAGACTTTTGGGATTTATTTTTTTTGTTGTTACCAAGCACGAATTTGTGATTTCTTTACAAATAATAATATTATTTTCTTAAAGAAAAATAAAACCATACTTTGCCAACCTCTCCTTTACTTTGCCGAACGGAACTTAACAAGCCGTGTAAATGAAGCAATCTACACTTGGAACCTGAGCCACACATTCGACTGTATCCAGCATTGTTCCATTGAAACTCGATTACTATGATATAAGAGATAATTAAGCAAACGATCTAATTAATTCATTTTTGCGCTATAGTAGGCGTTTAACCCTTGGAGTAAATGGGTATTTTCATGGATGCATCTGTCACTTTTGCAGGATTTTCGGCGACATCGACGGCGCTCGACTTCAAGGACTATAACTACGAAACTACTACACCAATCATAAAAAGAACAACTACACAATGATTGCATTGAAATTTCGAATATAGAATATTGAAATATCATTTTGTAAAACAATTAGATAATTATGAATAAATATGAGAACGTCAAAGAAGTGAAAAAACAATGGCCGACTTTGGCATTTGCGACGCGACATTCAAAGACCCGAAGTACTTTATATACACGATAAATGGTACATCTAATCAGTTTAGGGGGACTATATGATGTTGTAGAAATGGTTTTACTTACGATTCGTTGAAATAAACACCGAAAACTACACGAAAAACGTATCCGAAAACGAAACACACGCTCCGCGGATTTTGACGTTTCGGGAAGGCGGGCGTTCAATTTGCAGCGGTCCTTAATAATATGTTACATGGACTGCGCAGTTGCTGCTGCGAATGCTAACAGAGATAATTTAATTCTGTACCGATCTGCCATACGCATGAAAGAGACAAAATGCTTTCGATGGTAAAAAAAGAGTTCGAAAGCGTGCGCGCCGAGCGGAACCAGATCTGGTCGTATCATACTCAACGGATAATTGTTTCACAACCAGATTTGGTCGTATCATACTCAACGGGTTAAGTATTTAGACAAAAGTGAAGGTCACCTGATTTAGAGATCAGTTGACCTTAAACTGAGAGATCCTGCGATATACGAATGACTTATCTGAGATTATTTCTACCCATAAGACCTTTTGATATAAGTTATAGTGCAAAAAAATATGGTATAAGGGAGTTTGAAAATTCCGAGTTTATTTTCCATGTTGATAATTAGCAAAATTTGTAAAATTTTAAACATAACGGAATTATGATAGCTGACATTCTAATTCTCATATAATTTAGTATACATCTATTTATGTTTAAAAAATACGAAGGCATATTGCTGGATTTACATAAAAATTATTTTACGTTCATTATTCTACATACAGTATTCAGTATTCAGTATTCAGTTTATTTATTCAGAATATACAATAACAGCATGAATTAGGAATTAAAGCTAATTATCGCATATTAGAATTCGTCAGTTTATATGTTGATATAAAACTATTTAAGCATAAATATTAATTCAACAATAGCATTGACTAAAGTCGGCTTTACACGACAGACAAATATTTTTTTTTTTAAAAATAATAGAGCTGAATCCATGTACATGAGTATACATATAAAATAGATTATTATTATAAGAATATTAATAGTCATCAAGCACTTTATACAAAAAATAATCACACAATTGGAAGTATCGAAACAAAATTGGAAAAAAACAACGTATGTATATGATCAGGTATGTTACATTACACATTGTAATTTACATATTAAATATTAAATTCATAATATTATAATTAAATAATAAAAACTAAAATGAGGTACCTGAAAGTTACATATTAATGTTATTCCCATTTCAAAGAATTGGCATGCTCAAAAAAATCACCCAGCTTATAGAAAGCATGTGTGGATTGCAGCTTTTGTTTTATAAATCTTTTAAACGCCTTTGTTTCCATCTTCCTTGTGGAGAGTGGTAGCTGGTTAAAGAGCTTATAGCTCAAATATCCAAAGGACTTTTGTGTCTGCGTAAGGCGTACTCTAGGCAGGATAACGTCATCACGTCTGCGTGTATTGTGGGAGTGCATATTCCCGTTTACCTCTTGTTCGTTAATATTTGATTTAGCATATAGTAGACATTGTAAAATATATTGAGACGTAAAAGTCAGTATTTTGTACTTAAGAAAATATGGTTCGCAGTGCGTGTCACGGGATACTCCTGCAATTGCTCTCAATGCACTTTTCTGTAAAATGAAAACCCTAGAACTGTCTGTGGCATTCCCCCATATCAGTATACCATAAGTCATTTTAGAATGGAAACAGGCATGATACGCAGTTATTGCAGCGATTTCACCAGCTAAGAATTTAATCTTTTTTATTGCATATATTGCCGAAGAAAGCGCACTACATAGTTCATTAATATGGATGTTCCAGCTAAGATGATGATCGATCATGATACCTAGGAACTTTGTCGATTTGCTTAATTCTAGAGTACTGTTGTTTAGAGTTATATTGAATGGCATAGCAGACGATTTATATTTTGAGGAGAAGTGCATAGTTACGGTTTTTTTTGCATTAAGCAAGAGATTATTCTCTGTGAACCATGAACTTGCTAGGTTTAACGCATGATTGGCATTGGTCATTAGGTCGTTAAGATTGTTATCGTGAAACAGGAAACTTGTATCATCCGCATAGAGCAAGGTTTTGGTGTAGGCGGGCAAGCAATTGCCTATATCATTAATGAAAAATAAAAATAATAATGGACCAAGAATCGATCCCTGGGGAACTCCGCAGGTTATCGGTTGAGGTGTAGATCTAAATCCATCTATTTCTACTACCTGTGACCTGCCTGTTAAGTAGGATTTCATCATGTTATTGGCTTTGCCCCGAATCCCATAACTATTTAATTTATTGAGCAGTATTTCGTGGTCAACCGAATCAAACGCTTTGGATAGATCACAAAAAACTAGAAACATAGAATTTGCATTTCTATTTTAATATATTATTCTCTCTTACTATTTAATGACATTAGTATATTTTGATTATTTGTAAGTAGGTAATATTAAATATAATATTACAGCCATGACAACTATCATGATAGCTATGTTTATAATAATTTAATTTTAAGCATTTAATTTTGTGACGCATTCAAGTGTAGGAATGCCTATCTACTGGAGTAGTTGACTGTATTGTATTGTATTGTAATATAAGAATGATATCTGTTGGTACTTCGCCCAACATATCAAGTCAACAAAAAAGCTACATTCTAGAAATCCATAACCGCAAACACACTTAATATTACACGCGCAACTAATATTGAATTCCATATAAATTTCGGCAATTAATGCAGACACAGCCGATGACTAATATCATTTCTCCTAATCGATTCAATCGGACATACTTACTTCCCCCACGCCACGGTATTGCACATACTACGGTAGTATAATACATCTATGGTATTGCATCATTTAACGCGCTATATAAACCCATACATTCGATCGCTTAATCATCATCCTCTAGTGAGCACACACCGCGTCTATACCTCGCTCTACACTCATCCTCTAGTGGACGGCTACCGCGCTCACACATCATCATCATCCTCTGGCCCGTCAGCCACAAGTACTCGCGCTCTTCATCATCTTCGAGTCTACAACCGCCGCGCTTATACCTCACTATCATCATCATCAAGCAGTCACTTCACACTACCTAGACACACCGCGACTTATCAGTCGAGGCGTTACAACTGGCAAGCATCAAATACCTTCTGCAATAAACTACTTCAACTGCAACAAGACGACTTTTACTACGGAGAAAACCCCTGATGACACCACACCCTCACTCACGAGCAATTGGAGTCTAGTGAGGGGTGGTCCCTCACATATCCATATAATTTTGGACCTAATTAAATTAATGTTTTTTACTAAATCTCTAAGTATCACTATAAACGACTTTTAAATTGGATCCCGCGTATCGCGAGGCTTTCCAAGAAATCGTCATCTGATGTATATGCCATCTGAAAAAAGTTTCTATTCGAAGAACACAAAACATAGACTCTGAAAAAACACAAAATCTTATATCCATTGATTTAACTATCTCTATTGATTTAACGATCATAACTATCAAGGAGGAATCAACGACGCTCTGAGTATCTTATAAGATTTACTGAATACCCGATACCGTCTCGAATCAGAAAAAAAAATCGTTATTGACAATCGAAGTTATACCTACTGCCAAATTATTGTGAATGCACTCTGGGAGACGCTGGTGGGACATTGACAGAACATAACGACAACATGAGACACTTTCATTGTCTCAAGTTTCACGCATTGTTTACGATTCTTGTAACAGTATATATAAGCTCGCATCAAGGGTGAGGTATGCATTCATCATTTCCTCTCCAAGCGTGTGAAGTACATAGGTATGTTGTGACGCTGACGTTACATAATCAATACTAATCATCGTTAGTCACTGGAGACGGGTTAAAACAGGCGCCGCTTGCCGTTGGCGCCATACGATAGTTCGTAGTGAGAAATAAGAAGGCACTTAACCGTCGGCTGTGCGAGAGCATGTTTGCCATGTCAGCCCGACGCGCTGGCCGGCACCGAGGCGCGCCAGTCCGGTAGGCAAACATTTAACCCACAGGTTTTTTCCACAAATAAATCGGATGATGTTCGACCAGGTTCTGTCACAGTAAAGCTACATCCGAATCCGGGATCCGGGAATGCGGAAATTCACTAGCTGATAGCATATGCACGTCTTTTAAACGAATGCAGAATTTCTTACTTTGCATTAAAGGCCCCATAGCACAATCATTCATTATACGACTGTCCAACAAAAGTGTAATGTTTATTTATTCATTTATTTAGCCTATTTTTCATGGTTATATAAAATAGATTGCATTCATTTTATTTCACACTTAAGATAAGAATACATATGATAAAAATCGCGAAAGGGCATTACTTGTCAGGATTACATCACCCCACTAGGTATACGCCTGTGTTGGGGTGATGGATACAAAGTTCTGTGGTATTTGCTGAGCCTGTACGCCATGCCTGCTGTCCTTCTTCCGTCTCATAAAAACAATACGTAATATAATTTAGCATAATATAAAATAAATAATATAATATAACATAAAATATTAGAGTATAATGTAATATCATATATTATAACATATAAAATAATGTATCATAATAAACATATAAAATAATATATCATATAACATAATAAAATATAACATATTATAATCTGTATATACGTATATCCATAATTTACATCTGTATATCCTATAATTTGTGGTTAGAAATAACATATTTTAATATATCATACTTTCGCATTCATCTCTAGTATAATTTGAGAGCCAATGAGACACCCGTCTCTTGAACTGGTTGTCGGTTATATTTAAAATCTGTCCTGTGTACGAGTTAAATATATTATAGAGTTTAGGTCCGAGGTATGCGTAGTGTCGTTGTCCGTATACAGTCCTCATTTTTGGTTGAATCTGTTTGTCTTTGTGTCTAGTGTTGTGTTTCTGCTCTGGTTTGTCTTTATCCGTGTTCCTCATGAGGTCCCTCCGATAGCGCACCAGAACAGCGCGTATGTATAGTTGGCGTACGTCAAGTACTTTAAAGTCTGTATATTGGTTGTCTGACGGGGAGCGATATGGCTTCTTGTTAATGACTCTGAGCAAATCCTTTTACGCTTTGACCAGTGGGTCAAGATTTGTTCTTGCCATACCGCCCCAACCGATTTGTCCGTATGTAAGTAGAGTCTGCGCCAGTGCATAGTAAACAGTCCGTAGTAGGTTAAGGTTGAGTACGCTTCTTATATTTTTAAATATATAAATCAACTTTCTAGTCCGTTTAGTCGTAGCCTCAATGTGTTGTGTCCATTTTAGATTTTGGTCAATGACTATTCCTAGATATTTTATTGTGTTAGTGCGTTCAAGTGGTAAACATGTACAGTTCATGTAGTCGCATTTATGTAACGTAATATGGTGGTTAGTGGGATGATGTCTATTGTCGATGCTAATGGTCATATATTTAGTCTTGTTCTCGTTTAGCGTCAAAAGATTATTGTCAAGCCATCGTTTAGCCAGCTTCAGTCCCGCAGTCGCCCTGTCAAACGAAGACGTCCATGTGTCGCCGTAGAATAGCAACACAGTGTCGTCGGCGTAGGACAGTACGGAGCCCTGAACCTGAAGCTGGCATAGGTCATTTTTGTACACTAAGAAGAGTATTGGGGCCAGTGTGCTGCCCTGTGGGACCCCATAGGAACACGGCAGGGATTCACTTGTCTCGCTGTCAATTTTAACTTGCTGTGTGCGTCCAGTTATATAGCTACGAAACCAGTCCAACTCTACGTCTAAAACTCCGAGTTTCTCAAGTTTCGTGATTAGTCTATCGTGAGGTACTGTGTCGAAAGCTTTAGCCAAGTCGAGAAAAATACCAATGCCATGTTTGTTTCTATCGAGGTTTTCTGTTATACATTTAGTTAATTCAAGAATTGCATCGGCGGTTCCTCGACCCGGCCTAAAGCCATACTGTCCGTCTGACAATAGATCATATTGTGTTACAGACACGATCTATTGTCAGTTACAGTAAGTCGTTAGTTGTTTTGCGGTTAGTTTTTCTAGTAGTTTGCTTATTGTATTTATTACTGAAATCGGACGATAGTTTTTAGGGTCACGTTTGTCACCTTCCTTAAAGATCGGTGTGACATTGCCTGTCTTAAATACTTCAGGAAATTTTCCCTTGTCTAATGTGAGGTTGGTAATATACACCAAGGGTTTGGCTATGAATTGGCTATTTATGTGTTCAGGTTTTATCTAGGTATGTATGTTTTCCGTTTTATTTATTCCACCATAACTTCTAAACGCTTAAACCGATTTAGAAAGTGTGGTATTTTTAGAATAGAGTTGCCATCCCGAGTGTCATAGGGTACATTAACTGTCCAAATATAATAATAATAATAATAATATAAAACTCTTTATTTCAAAATAAAGAAGGCGAGCTTATTGCCTTGCGGCAATGTCTATCAACTAACCTATAGCTTAAGTTTACAATATAATTTGTTACGTTGGCTACACAAAAGAATACTAAAAATTAAAGTGATTAGAAAAAAAGAAACAGTCAGAAAACGAAAAAGAAAAAGATATAAAAAAAAGAAAACAAATTACTAAAATTAAATAAAGACGCAGAGAAAAGGAAGGAGAGGAGGGATACATATCAAGTAAGTAGTTGTCTAAATGTCCAAATATCCAACAATTTATCATAGATATATCGTGTAGGCATAAGCATAATGCAATAGTTCACTTTCTGTGACGGCAGTCGTGTTTTTTATTCTTGTTGATATATTTACTTGTTTTACCAATAGCTTTAACTACACTGATATCGCTTGCCTAGACGCGATAAGGAGGCATTCAATAATTTTGACAGGATTCAATACGCTCGTATTGGATTATTTTATTCCCTGAAGTTTGATACATACCGAGGTAAATGGAGTGGCTCCTTATTAGACGATGTCAGGATTTTTACATACTCACCCTACTCTTTCTAGTACTTAATTCAAACAGGCTTTCTTATTTGTATAATCTTTTCCCTCCGCTTTCATCACTCGGCCATCCATTATACTCTCAATAAAATCTATTACTGGCTATACCTTAGTACATCAGCTTTCACGTCCGTAGTAGTCGGCCTGTCGTTTGTAGTAGTCGGCCTAAATATGGAACTCTGCGCCTTTGCCTCAGAAAACTTGAATACCGGATCGGGTTTAAAAATATATATTAACCCCTTGAGTATGATACGGCCAAATCTGGTTCTGAAACAATTATCCGTTGAGTATGATACGACCAGATCTGGTTCCGCGTTTTTTTCACTTCTTTGACGTTCTCATATTTATTCATAATTATCTAATTGTTTTACAAAATGATATTTCAATATTCTATATTCGAAATTTCAATCATTGTGCAGTTGTACTTTTTATGATTGGTGTAGTAGTTTCGTAGTTATAGTACTTTAAGGTCGATGTCGCCGAAAATCCTGCAAAAGAGACAGATGCATCCATGAAAATACCCATTTACTCCAAGGGTTAAGAGACATTTAATTGACGTATACATCCCCCTTCCTCCCCCCCCCCCTTCCTCCCCCCCCCTCGTTTCCTAGCTTGTCTTTATATCCCATTGCTCCCTTCGATATTAATTTGACATATGTGAATAATTTCTGTTTTATTTTCTTTACTGTTTTTTTTTAATTTTATTTTTATTTTATTATTCTGAAGGAAACATACAGCTGTTACAATAAATTTGTTACAAAATTATTAATTTAAAAAAATAAAGCTAATTACATGTTTCCACTTAAACATTCATAATTTAAACACAACAATATCATTTTTTTTGAAGAATTAACACAATAGGAAGAGATGGGAACTGGGAAGAACTTCATGATTAACAATGCTTCCTTATGTAAGTCAGTTATTATAGACTTGTACACCTAGATTTCATATTCGAGAACGAATCGGATTAGTATGTAAGGCTAATGAAATATATATATATATATATATATATATATATATATATATATATATATATATATATATATATATATATATATATATATATATATATATATATATATATATATATATATATATATATATATATATATATATATATATATATATATATATATATATATATATATATATATATATATATATATATATATATATATATATATATATATATATATATATATATATATATATATATATATATATATATATATTCGTCAAAGTGTCATCCTTTAAACGAATTCTTTAAAAATATATATATATATATATATATATATATATATATATATATATATATATATATATATATATATATATATATATATATGTATATATATATATATATATATATATATATATATATATATATATATATATATATATATATATATATATATATATATATATATATATATATATATATATATATATATATATATATATATATATATATATATATATATATATATATATATATATATATATATATATATATATATATATATATATATATATATATATATATATATATATATATATATATATATATATATTTTCAAATTGAAATTATGTTTATTACTAAATAAATGAAATGATAAAATAATGAAAGGGCACTTATCTGGTCTGTGGTGACCAGGAGTGACTCCACGCCTTTTTCTTCTCTTCTTTCAGTATTTGCTAGGTGTTTCCTGCTGTGGTATTGGAACCTGAATGTCTCCTACAGCGGCAACACAACAAAGCGAGACGAGAATGAATGCTGGAAAATAATAGGCGATTAGTGTTTCTTAAATATTAATGATTGTTATAAAATGTATATCAATATTTCGGCTCAGCCGTCGTCAAGATATGTGACATTTCTGAAATCGAACAATTCTTTGAAAATTTAAATTCAAGGAATCGAACAAAAAGAAATGGATTAATAATATTTTACACGATTTAGTTAAGGTACCATAACCAACCGTGCAAAACGTTATTTTAAATGAATGATTATAAATTAAAATAAAAAGCATTTGATGATTATGATAATATGTTAAACCTTATTAATTTTGCCTATTGAGACCGGAACCTTTGCAAGCGCCTAAAATATAAATATAAGCTAATTCCCAAGATTTGACGTCCCTTTCTTTCGCATTATCACCAAGGCATTTTATTATTTTAAGTTTAAAACATTGATCAAAAGATAAATTATGCGCCCTGGCATGCAAAGATATTGGGAGTTGGCTTTCATTTCCTACACTAGCCCTATGATTATTTAGTCTAATATTAAGTGGTGTTGTTGTTTCACCGATATAAAAGGCATCACAAGTCCTGCACAGAAGTTGATATACTATATTTTTTGAAATACAACTGCAATGAAAGGGAACCCTGTAACTATTAGTAGTATTTGGACTGGTAAAAAAAGGACTTAGATCTAACAGAGGACACGTTTTACAACGTGGACGACCACAAGGTTGAAGACCAAAAGTATTATTACCAATAGAGAAATTTTGATTATTTTTTTAAATTTCTCTATTGGTAATAATACTTTTGGTCTTCAACCTTGTGGTCGTCCACGTTGTAAAACGTGTCCTCTGTTAGATCTAAGTCCTTTTTTTACCAGTCCAAATACTACTAATAGTTACAGGGTTCCCTTTCATTGCAGTTGTATTTCAAAAAATATAGTATATCAACTTCTGTGCAGGACTTGTGATGCCTTTTATATCGGTGAAACAACAACACCACTTAATATTAGACTAAATAATCATAGGGCTAGTGTAGGAAATGAAAGCCAACTCCCAATATCTTTGCATGCCAGGGCGCATAATTTATCTTTTGATCAATGTTTTAAAGTTAAAATAATAAAATGCCTTGGTGATAATGCGATAGAAAGGGACGTCAAATCTTGGGAATTAGCTTATATTTATATTTTAGGCGCTTGCAAAGGTTCCGGTCTCAATAGGCAAAATTAATAAGGTTTAACATATTATCATAATCATCAAATGCTTTTTATTTTAATTTATAATCATTCATTTAAAATAACGTTTTGCACGGTTGGTTATGGTACCTTAACTAAATCGTGTAAAATATTATTAATCCATTTCTTTTTGTTCGATTCCTTGAATTTAAATTTTCAAAGAATTGTTCGATTTCAGAAATGTCACATTTCTTGACGACGGCTGAGCCGAAATATTGATATACATTTTATAACAATCATTAATATTTAAGAAACACTAATCGCCTATTATTTTCCAGCATTCATTCTCGTCTCGCTTTGTTGTGTTGCCGCTGTAGGAGACATTCAGGTTCCAATACCACAGCAGGAAACACCTAGCAAATACTGAAAGAAGAGAAGAAAAAGGCGTGGAGTCACTCCTGGTCACCACAGACCAGATAAGTGCCCTTTCATTATTTTATCATTTCATTTATTTAGTAATAAACATAATTTCAATTTGAAAAAATAATAATTTACACATTTACAATCAAATATATATATATATATATATATATATATATATATATATATATATATATATATATATATATATATATATATATATATATATATATATATATATATATATATATATATATATATATATATATATATATATATATATATATATATATATATATATATATATATATATATATATATATATATATATATATATCTGAAATAAATACGTAAGTCAACATTTTAAAAAATTAATAACAAATCTTATAAATGTCAAACGCATATTTTTATACTTTATTTCATTACCAACTTATAATATTATATACCTAGCAAAAATATATACTACAAAATACTACTTTCAACAAAAGTAATATGCTTTTAATATTTGCAACATATAAAAAAATATCCTAAAATGTGGTCATCGTGGTCAATGCTATTGGCGATATATTGGTTCAGGAGTTTTCATAGCTCTAAGAAAGTACCCCCTCCCCCCTTAGATTAAACGTCTAATGGATGGAGCTTGTCAATCAAATTGGTCATCGAGAGATGAAAGCGTGGCGTTGACGAATCGACGTGTTTGTATGATTCGCCTGATTTACGGCGCGGCGCGGCGGTGCTGGTCGGCTCAACTCGTCTGTCAGTATGCACACAAACAAGCTGTCAATGGGTTGGGAGGCAGTCAGGAAGTAAATGTTTACGATCGGTCTAAATTCATTGTGCCCAGCGAGAGATGCTGTCGTCGGCCGCTGCGCTGTCGCCGGTAACCGCCACTGTTTGTATATAATTTCCGATCAAAGGGCAACATTTTAGACCGGGGGCCCAATGCACTGTTAGTCATGAAGGTGGGAACTAATGTGCGTCCTGTTAGAGTTGGCCACGAAGACTCATTCGTTCAGGGTCGGCCATACTCACCGGTCAACATCTATCCGGCGGTCTCCACGCATGAAGTGCGAGCCCGGGTAGGACTCTGGCCTTAGGGCTAGTTTCCTCTAGGAATCAACCTTCTCGCGCTCCTGGATGGTCTGCGCACCGTGCGGCGTAAGCCAATCGACTGTGCACTCTGACTAACTGTCGGGGGAGTCTAGAAACAGTACTGTTTCCTATAGAGCGGGGGTGGTTGCGGACCTTACTGCGACTGCTCTTGAAATGACCATCGGCTACCCGATCCTGGGTGAACAGCCGGGCAAAGGATGCCGTGGTCCGCGATAGATTCGGTATACACCGTTTCACCGCTTCGCAAGGGAGAGGACCGCGCAAGCGACCTCGAACTCGTAACCAATCGAGAGACAGGAGTAATCTGGTCGCAATTGGTAGCAAGGGCGTGAGAGCTGCTCCGTGGGCGTGAGTGTATAAGCCCGCTGGGTAACACTCCTGGCTATCTGGCGGTTAAGGCGTTGGCCTCTTGCGGCATGTGGCGGAGCTTGGCGGTGGATTGGTATGTCCAAGTCTTCTGCGTTCACTTCACGGGAGAGAGAATGACTAATCGTTAAAACTTCCTGAGGTGACGGGTTCGCCGTTGTAGTTGACAACTCTATATGTTAATCATGAAGGTGGGTAGCTAATGTGCGCCCTGTTAGAGTTGGCCACGGAGACTCATTCGTTCAGGGTCGGCCATACTCACGGGTCAACATCCATCCGGCGGCCTCCACGCAGAAGGGAGAGCCAGGGTAGGACGCTGGCCTGCGGGCCAGTCTCCTCTAGGAGTCAACCTTCGGGCGCTCCTGGACGGTTTACCCACCGTGCGGTGTCATCCAATCGATTCTGCAGTCCGACTAACAGCCGGGGGAGTCTGGAAACAGTAACGTTTCTTATAGAGCGGGGGAGGTTGTTAACCTTATGGCAACTGATCTTGAAACGACCATTCGACCACCTGATCTCGGGTAAATAAGCCGATCATAGGATGCCGTGGTCCGCGATATATTCAATTGACAGCGGATCACCGCTTCAAAGGGAAAGGACCACGCAAGCGACCTCGATCCTGTAACCAGTCAGGAGGTAGGAAGATTAATTCCAGAACGGGCGAACTGATATTTAACATTTTATTCTACAGCAGCTAATATGGAATACGTGGCTGAAACAAGTAAATATATTAAAAAGAATAAAAAACACGACTGCGTGTTCCAACGACTTTAACGCCGCCGTTTCCTCTGCATCTACTTGTCCGATCGGAATTGGACCAACTCCATTCAATAAGAGCTTTCAGAATAAAGAAGATGTTTCCCCACTTATTTTGGAAAAAAAACGTGTACAAATTTCATCGAGATCGGATTAAAACTGTGGATTTGTTTAAATAATATACAAATATGCAATGTAATATGAAAAATGAACTTGACATTCAGGGAATTCAAAAATAAACTAAAGAAATGGTTATCGAATCATGACAGACTAACCATACATCAAATGTTAGAAATAATAGTATAATAAAACTTAGGTGCACAAATTATTAACATATTTTTAAACATATATGTTAAGTATATTTTAACATTGAACTAACTACCAAAAATTATTTGACTTTGACAATGAAGTATACTTTTTAGACTAGGTAATTTTATATTAATAAATATTAATGACCGTTTCTTCCTTTTCTCACATATAACTTTATTTATTTTATTTAATCGAATTTTATATGATATTTATTGCAGATTAAATAATGGAATTGCATTTTATTTATTATATTATCTTTTAATATTTTTTTATTATTATTATTTTTTTATTTTATTCTGAAGACCACACTTTAGGGCAATTTAGTGTCATTAGCTTTTTACTAAAACTTGTATATTTGTAAGCAACCAAGCAATCAAGCAATCTTGATTGTAATATTGGAGTCCTGTCCACCCTAGAACGGGCTAGTCCCAGTTGGGTGACAGAAACAAATAAGCAAAAGGTTAAGGGTTTGCCATTCGGTTCCTGTTATTTTTATAAGCTAATCAATGTTTCATAGTAATTAATTCTTAAATAAATAAATAAATAAATAATAAATAGATTGTTGCTTTCAGGGTAGTTTCACCTCTGATGTTTCTTTGATTATCTTGACTGGACTTTAATGGTATGTGCCCAATGGCACATCTACAATAATGGGTGCTAGCACATTATTATGCTAGCAAGTCTTGGAGCGCTCTCCTCTTCAATCTGCGGAAAGCCCGATTTTTCATCAGCTTTGAAGCTAGTTGATTTGGATGAAGTATAACTCGCTTTTGGTAGGATACCATTTTAGTTTTAATTTCTTTTTTCACTGTTGAGATTTTCAGGTCATGATGTAGACGGTCGTTCGTGACATACCATGGTGCATCAACTATTATTCTCAGCATCTTGTTTTGGAACCGCTGAAGAATCCCTATATTGGAATTGGCTGCGTTGCCCCACAGCTGTAATCCATAGGTCCAAATGGGCTTCAGGATGCATTTGTACACTACTAATTTGTTTTCTAGTAAGAGTTGTGACTTGAGCGATGACACTACTAATTCTAGAGAGATGAAAATGTTCAAGAGCCACAACAATTCCCGAATGTCATATCTAGACGACAGATGGCATTAACAAAAAGAGGAAGAAGAAAAAGTGTAGTTTAGCGAACCAAGCTTTCCGAATACTGACGTCATGCAGCCAGCGATAGCAAGAAACTGATTTAAAGGACATAAAAAATACTTTTGAAAGTAACAATTTCTTAGAAAGTAAAACATTTAGAAAGTTAAGAATATATTTGACAAGATTATAAAGAGTTATGTAACGGAAATCTCGCACAATCTATCTTTTATATTAAATCGATGCACGGAACATGGATTCTTTCCCACCGAAGGCAAAGGTACTACCGATATTTTGAAAAAGTTGACACTTTACTTCTTTTAACCGATGACACTAAAAACACTCTGGCTTAAAGAATAAAAGAAACAGTTGACGGACTTATTATATGGTTCTAAGTAAATAATTTATCACCTAATGTAAATAAATCAAAAGCAATATGCTTCTCTATGCGGCCATCTAATTCCAATGAAATGGATGCATACTTTAGGTTTTACTACAAAATGTCTCCTTCTTTAAATACTCGGATTAGAAATTTAACAAAAATTATAATGTTTGGATCACTTAAATGATATCAGTAAAAAACTGTTTTTTTATTCAGAGAAAAAATACATTTTTAAAATATTAAAATCTTGCCAAACTGGTATACAGTTTGTTGGCGAGACAAACTCTTATTTTTCTAGTCTTACACTTCTAATTTTGTGATACAAAATGACATTAATAATATAAAAAACAATGCACAGCAGTAAAACCTACAGGCCAGTATTACTACAAGCTTAAATTATAGAAACGTATAACAAATTTACTTATGACCACTAATTTCACTATAAACGTCCAACAAGTAGCTTTTTAATCTCTTTTTAAACATCTGTTTGCTCACGCTTATATACAATAGCATCAAAGCTCAGATACAATAGTATTAACCCTTCAGGCCTCAGCCCCTCAGCCGATTAAAAAGTTGATGTTCCAAAAAAAATTTTGTAAAAATTATTAAAAAAATTGAATTATAACACTGTCTCACCAAAATATTAATTACTGCCAAACCACTGTACCCATAATTAAAATGAAACATATTAACATAATAAAACATAATGAAATAAAACAAATTAAATTAAAATAAAATTAAAACGGGGCCGTCACCCTGAATCGTGTTGTGGCCGATATCGGCCAATTGGGGCTTGAGGGGTTAAAGATTCTTGGAATGAGATACTTTAACGTCCTTTCACCATAGTAGTTGTTCGCTCTTGGTTCTTCAAATATTTTACGGACTTTTTCTCTATATATATATTTCCTATTATACTGTATTGGTATTTTAAATTCTGAATTTCTAAAATGCTCCATTGCTAGTAAGTATGTATTTTTTTCATGTATAGGTAATATATCGCATCGCTTAAACAACAAGTTATAGTTCTTTTTACATTGTGTTAAGACATTTTTATTTACTAAAAGTTTTATTATTCTACGATGCAAATTAAATATAATATTTTATCTATATATATATGCGAAAATATTTCATCTATGTATATCTGTGTAGTGCTATATTCGATATTAGAAAGATGAGAAATGTATACGGTCTTGAAGCTGCTAAATTCGCTTTGCCTAAACGTATGGCCTACCGTTTTGAGGAATGGCTCCAAATTCAACCAATTTTTTTTCCTCCGTATAAAAGCGATTCGATGTTTATACATTCTCTTCAAGAAGTTCTTGTAAGCCGCTGTTCGTAGAAACAGGAATCATATCTTTATTTTCTTTGTTACACGTATTAAAATATTATGTGTCTACGAACGGTAGACACTTGCAGACGTCCTAGTGAATAATTCTTTAGATCATTACGACAAAAGCAATAAATCGACAGCGACTTAGCAAAGTGCGATACAGTTTTCTGCGCTCGGTGGCTAGTCAGGGAAACACGAACCACACATCAAATCGCCGGCTTTTGAAGAACGGAAGCACGTTGGGGATCCGAAAAGAGTGGGTGCGGTCCATTAGAGTGGGTGCGAGTCGCACCGGACACACTGCAAAACACGCACGACCAAGCTTCTCACAATGTTGAATGATCATTTATGAAATTATCCAATATTTGTTTGATTATTTAGTACTATTGTCCACATGCAAATTTTGCGAAATTATGTAAGAATTTTGATTGAAAATATTGAAAAATGTTGTGTCCTCTATATAAACCTAGAAAATCTGCGCTTGGATGTTCGACGTTCATACCTTGCAATAACAACGCTCATATCTTATACCTTAATAGGTATTTATTTGAATATTATACTTGTTATTTTTATTAGTTTTGACATAACCAAGAATCAATCAAGAATAACCAGAATTCCTATCAACTGGTTTGAAATAATAAAAAAAAAAGAATTTTTTGTTGTGGAACCCGCCATGTTGCCTATTGGCACCATCTTCTAGGTGGGCATTTGTAGCATCACGCAGTCAAACACTCAGGCGGTCACCCATCCCAGTATTGACCGCGCCCGCCTCTGCTTAACTTCGGTAAAAACGAAGAGAACCGGTGACAACAGGGCTACAGACGCTACCAAACTACATCGATACAAACTACATCACCAAACAAACATCATGGAGATCCCAGATCAATCTCAAATAAATTTTGAGCCGGAGGAATTATAATTTTAGTCACCGAAGAATCAATTGACTGTCGCGCATTATATTCAAACGTAGTTCGCAACATTTCGATAGAGAAATTGCATAGTATGCGTCTTGTCGATTTAGAAAACCCAGCTAAAGTTGGCAACGCTGCCTAGCGGCAAATCGCGTTTCACTCACCTAAGGACCTACTAGAGTTATGGCTGACGTGAAGTGGCTATAATGACGTAGATATTCGTTCTGGTTGAGAAACCTAAGCCAGTGATTCAGTAAGAAGTAGGCGCAGCAACAAGTGTTTCAAGTACCTAGGCGTCAATTGTATTATAATATATTATATTAGGTCTTATACTATACACAGTATACCTATTATATTGTGTATTATATTATATTTTATATATAGATCTTATATTATAGGCCTTTCATATTTTATAACTAGGTCTATATCATATGTTTTAGGTCTATATTATTATAGGGTTTTAATTATATTAGGTCCTTACTTTGATGGACGATTAAGTTATTATCACATATCGATTCGTAATTGTACTTACCTAACGTGAATTTTGTAAGGCAAAAGTTATTATTTGATTTTGCAAATAAATATTAGTTAAATTCATTGTCAAATAAAAGTATATTGTACCTTAAGCTTCTTAGCCCATGGTCGTGTTTTTTTTCGGTGGAAGCTGTATTCTATGCAAAACCAACGCGAAAACTGTGCATTATTAACGCGGTTTAGAATATTTATGTAATTTCTTCTTTTTCTTCCGAAATGGACGCACAGTACAACGACTTGACAACTACGCGAATAATAACCGTAACGTATGTATATACGCCATAAATTATACATATTTTTTAAATAGAAACAATTTTGTGGTCTCATATACCGTCTAACTATATTCGACAACAGCTGTTTCTGTCACACGAGAGCATCCGATTTTTACCGAGCAACCGTATCGACGCTGTCAGCTATACACTGGCGACATCTATTAGCGATATAACGTACTACGCTACAACGCTGGTAGACACCGCCACCGCTACTAGATACGGTTGTCAAATTGTATCATATCAAATTTGCCGCCTACGTCTAAATACACCACAGTGCGAGGCGGTTATTTCAAATTCCAATAATAAAATGGTTATTATTAAAACAACTATATCGTCGGTTTGGAACATAAACTCACTAACCCACAGTAATCAAATTGTTCAGGAGAGCACGACAAAGATTTTATCGAATTTAAACAAAAATTATAGAAATTCCATAGAAAATAATGACGTCCCTCGATTGTTAGACGACATGTCAGTGATTGATAAAAAAAATACGTGTGGCACTCGGGGACTGCCGCGATAAAGCTATTGCATAGCATTTTTAAGAACTGCTGCAATTATAATTATTTATTTATTTTATTTTTTCTGATATCAGATAACTGCGCTCTATCGGAAAACGTTGAAATTATTA
Source organism: Micropterix aruncella (assembly GCA_944548615.1). Lineage (NCBI taxonomy): Eukaryota > Metazoa > Arthropoda > Insecta > Lepidoptera > Micropterigidae > Micropterix > Micropterix aruncella. The sequence continues at coordinate 567,688 of OX155980.1, forward strand.
CGAATCATTTGCGGCTGCGGTAGCAAATTATTCGGAATAATTTAAACGTCTTCTGATAGAGCGCCGCGCACGAATATTTTATTCAATAAAGCAAAAAAAACGGATTATTCGAAAAAAATCGTAGATAAAAAGATAGATAATTAAATTATCTTTAAAATGGTGCAGGTTTCGTAATAATACGCCAGATAGTATTTGCGTAGTAGTCGTTTTTGTGTTCGGTTAGACCTAATTTCATAAATTAATTACACTATGTAATACAAACAAAATCTAAAATATTCAAAACTAAGAATATTAGGAAAATGTTATTGTTTAACATATATTTTTTTCGAATCGTAAGCAGTACTCGTTTAGACGTAATTATCAGTTTAAAATCATTAATTTTCGTTAAGAAATTTCTTCATTCGGTCGCCGCGCTGGCCCAGGCCCGCGATAAAAGCTATGCAATAGCTTAAAAAATGTGGTTCTAAGTAATAATAGATGTCCCATGCAAAAACCTTCTTGAGCTACCATCAACGACTCCATAGCAACTATATTTCCAGGAAGACATTCGCACTATGGCATAATCACCCTAAGCACATGCCTTGACCATACAGAGCAAATGAAAACACCATATAGTACTAGCTTATGGATTGAGAAAATAACTGATAACTAAATAATATATTTTATTTCAGGTTTCATTCTGATGTACTAGTTGCTGCAAAAGTGACCGATTGAGAATAGGGTAAGATAACAATATTAATAATAATATACTGTATGTATTTATATAACCTGGGAGTGACATTCAATATCATATCATAATGCTTGGATATCGGTGCGGGCGCATGAATCTCTACGCTTTGCAGTGGCAAGGATAAAAAGGACCTCCGCACCGCACCGCCCCGCAGCCGCCGTAGATAAACGGCGCGGCGGAATTTCACACCGCGCTGTCATTTTACGCCAGCATCGTGACAATGGGCAAGTCATGATGGTGGAGAAAAAAACGCCGCCGAATTGAATAGGCACGACTTAACGCCGATTATGACGTTAGGCACGCCTCGCTGACGTCGCTTTTCGGATGCCGCCATGTGCAGAAAAGGCATCGAAACGCATTGTTAATAATTGTCCGGGATCTATTATTTTTTCCCGCATTAGGGATGCATTGTGCGCCGCTTTGTCGTGGGTGTCTCGTATTCGTGGGTGTCTCTCAAGTTAGGGATTTTATTTTTCGGTCCTATCGCGGTAATTATATTACTTTACCGGCCTACCAACCGAAGAGGAGGTAGTATTGTGAACGCGCTTAAAAAAAAATCGAGCTGAAGACGGATATATACATTTTGAGCTCTCCAACCCCCGGGACGATTAAAGATTTAAACTTTGGTACACAGATGCCTCGTTGAACCAAAATCAAAATTTAGTTGGAATATTTCATATGCAAGCGACCCAAATAATATTTAAAGTCCGCCATACAAATGTATGGGGGAATCAAAAATTATTTGATATCGCGCGACGTACGTTTGAAATTTAAATCCTCATTGCGTTGTGTCGCTCGAGCCACGCGGTGGTGCGGCCGTCACCTGACGTTTATACCGCTCTCTGTATTTTTTTGATAAGTTCAATAAGTGTCAAATAATAGACAAATCAGTCGTTCCGCGTGTGTGACTAGTATTTTCAAAAGACTCAATTCCGTATGTACTATAATTTGTGTTAAAAATTACAGTTTTTATTAATGAACTACTGCGGCTAAACAAAAACTTACCCTGTCATATTATTTCAACAAGTACGATCGTAATACGTACTGTATTCAGAACATTCGACCCACTACGACCGTAGCTCCGTTGCTGCGTCTTGAACTTACAACGTCTTATCAAATAATCTGAGTATGAAATATGAAATATGAAATATGCGCACGAAATATGCTCGAATTTATTCGGACGAGTATAAGTTCGGCAGGCAGTATTTATCGACGATCGTTCGTTTCATATTCCGCTCTAACTTATTGCTCTGTCTCGTTCGCTTGGACTAATTTTAGTTTTAGTTCACAAAGAAACGCAATCGGGCCCAAAGTGACAACCGGTCATCTCACACTCCGCTCTAGCGTATTGCCCTGTATCGTTCACACGGACTAATTTCCGATTTTAGTCCACGAATAAACGCAATCAAGCCCATTGTCCACCAAAAAATAATGTCCTTACCCCATTATATCTAAAGTTTTATTCCGATTTTTTAAATAGATGGCATGTGATAGATATTATACACATCGCAATGAGGTCATCACGACTCGAAATTCACGTCATTGATTTTGATTAGTTGGGAATTTATATACTTACGTTCGAATTGAAGGGCTGAAATTCTAAAGGGTCTAAGTGCCAAAAAATCTCAAACCGATATTTTCACGGAAATACAATCAATGTGCCAAGCCCAATGTCGTATAAAAGAGTCTAAGTGTCTAACTCCGCCCCACTACTACACACAAGCTGTTAAAGCAAGGAGCGGGTCTATGTTCCACTATGCGTGTGCATCGGAAAGGCGAGTGTGTGTGCTCTGGCGCAAGCTGCGACCGGTACGCGGCGGCGCCGTCTTTTCTATCGTTCAGTGGCAATTAACAAGTTTATGGAGATGGACGTTACGCCGGTGCCTTCGACTTCAGACACACATGTTGCGAAAAATCGGAAAGAGAATGTGAAAATTCAACGGAAGAAGCGTCGTTTGTGCGGGGAGGAGTATATAACATCAAAAAAGATTAAAATTCCAAAGAAAACGCTGAAAGAGGTTAGTATTATTTTTTAATAATCATTATTTAATAACTTACAGTTGCGTAGCATCGTTGGGCAAATATACGCGACGTTTCGTCTGTTAGTAATTAAATAATGTAAGGTGGTTTTCATTCACTGGATAATGTGCTTCTATTCAAAAACTATATTATTATTTCAGGTTGCCTGCAAGTGTAAATTTCATTGTGGGCAAATTTTACACGAGAGGAGAGAAACCCTTATGATGGAATACTATAGAATTGGAGACGCTATTAAGCAAGGAACATATCTTCTCGGGCTCATTCAAATAACTCCAGTTGGAAGAAGGCGACACGGTACATACACCAACGCTGTAGACAGTCGCAGACAAACATCAGTAGCTTATACTCTGCCAGACGGTACTGGGAACCATGTCCAGGTATGCCGTCAGACTTTTCAAGCTGTTTTTGCCATTTCGCATAAGAAAGTCCAGACTTTGGTGGAAAAAAAGAAGCGCGGAGAAGTGATTTTCATAGACAAGCGGGGATCCGGAAACAAGCCCAGAAAATTCACTGCTGAAATTTTCGAGATAGTACTGCATCATATTAAGTCTTTCCCTTCTCAAGAAAGTCACTACAGTCGACATGAAACTCAAAAATATTATTTAAGCCCCGATCTTAATATTCACCGTTTATACCTGGCATTCAAAGAAAAATACCCAGACTCGCCTGTGACCTACAGATATTACTTTACAACCTTCAAAAAGCATTTTCCCTATTTGAAGTTTGGACGCCCACGAACAGATACCTGTTCAAAGTGTGATCTTCTTCATGCTAAACTGAAATGCTCTGAAGGAAGACAAAAAACTCATACTGCTATCGAGCTAGAAAACCATCACCGTAAAGCTGAAAGTGCTCAAAATACAATGAAAGCGGATTCGGTAAAATCCCAATCCCCAACGAGCGATACGTTGACAATGGCTATGGACATGCAACAAGTCATTTTTATACCGACATTGACTCATAGTCAGATGTTTTATAGCAGACAGCTCTCGTGTTACAACCTTTGCGTTCATATTGCTGACAACCAAAAAGCATACATGTGCCTCTGGAATGAATCATATGCCGGAAGAGGAGGTAATGAAGTTGGTTCTTCACTGTTGAAGGTTTTAAATATAATGTCTGCCAATACTTTAAAAAAAAAAATAGTAATTTGGAGCGACAACTGCATAGGCCAGAATAAAAACCGGATGGTGTTATTTATTCTTATTTATTTAGTTGCCAATGGCGTGTTCGATATCATAGATCATAAATACTTGGTCAGTGGCCACTCTTTCATGTCATGTGATCGTGACTTTGCACAGATAGAACAGAGAAAAAAAGTGGTCAAATGCTATGAACCTGCAGATATCGAAAAAATGATACGTGAATCGTGTCACAAAAACCCATTCGAACCTATAACACTGGACCAACATGATTTTAAAGACCTCAATGAAGCCTCCACGGAGTTCCTGAATACAACAAAATTGAAAATATCAACTGTGTCATGGATAAGAATCCAGAAAAACCGGCTACCATATGTTGATTTAATGCAATCTTTCAATGATCCTATACCTTGGGACACCATCAACATTTTTAAAAAGGGAAAAATGCCCTCTCAACTGAAGGATATGGTACTTCCAATATTGCCTGCCAAGAATAACATATCAAAAGAAAAACTAATTGACCTAAAACAGATGATGCCGTATATACCTGCTGAACACCAACCATTTTATGATGATTTGATCAATAAAACAGAAGCTTGATAATACACATTTTAAAGGACTGTTGTCATGTCACTTAGACCCTTTTTATTATTATTCAGTTACCTACATAGGACATTTCAGGACTTTGGAACTTTAATACTTTTTCTTTAAATATTTGTTGGTGTGAGAGGTTGGCGGCGGAGTCTCATGACTAAGAATATAATTTTCTTTGTATTTCAATTGAAATAAATAATAATTTCGACAAAATGTTTGTTTTATTCAGTTTTTTTGTTATATCTCGACTTTAACTTTTTGGCACTTAGACCCTTTAGAATTTCAGCCCTTCAATTTATAAAAAAAATATGGCGATCGGTTGGACGGTATAGAAGTTTACCTGCTGTACCGTCATCTACTGGCAAATTACAACAACGTGGTACGTATAATAAATATTATAGTGGCTCAAATACCTATTTCTACCAATTTTCACGGCGATTTATTGAGCGCTATAGAATTTGGCTGCAGCGCCATCTGGTGGCGAGTTACAATCCAGTTAAAAGCGCGAAAATATTATGCGCATTCAAATGTCTATGCGCCTGATTTTCTTGGTAAATTTAAATTGGAAGTTATTTCAACCGATGGAGACAGAGCAATACGTTAGATCGAAATATGAAATGAAAGATCGTCGTTTTCCAGCATCAAATCTACCTGTCGAACTTATATACGTCCAAATAAATTTAAACACATTTCTTATCTGTTCTCTGCGAAAAAGTGACAACCGCTCATTTCACATTCCGTTCTAACGTATTTCCCTGTCTCGTTCACATGAACTAATATACGATTTTAGTTCACAAAGAAACGCAATCGAGCCCTATGTATACTAAATTTCATGGCGATCGGCTGAGCGGTATAGAAGTTGATGTGCTTTAGCAGTTATTCCATACCTTCGATGGTGTTACGATAAAGCTGATAATATAAAAACCTTCTCGATGAAAAAATACATAATAATATATGTGCCAACTTTTATGGTGATCAAATTCAAATTCAAATTATTTATTGAGTTCAAATTATGAGTACATTCAATATACAAAAGTCTTAACCTAACTAAGTTGCCGCCTGTTCCAAGGTAGACAATTTATTTTAATTATCCTACGAAATCAATAATATTATATTTATATAAATAAACAAAAAATATCTTAATTACCTAATAAAAATTCGTAAGAAAATGTCATGAAAATTGTCAATATTATTTTATTTTAAAACATGATAAAAAATAATATATATTTATATATGTATTAATAGGTAATAATATGTATTAATAATATACAAAATAAATGCACAAAAAATAAAATTAAATAAAGTTACAATTAAAAATCATCAATTTATATTATTACATATTATTATACTATTATGTTTTTATTATAAAGATTCAATTATTTAATAAGGTGTTCAATATCTGAATTTGTACAATTTAAGAGGTAGGCACTCAAACTATTTTTAAATTTATATGAGCTTTTAATATTTTTAATGTTTGGTAGTAGTCAATTATAAAATTTGGGGGCAAGATAAGAGAAACTGGATTGGCCAAAAGCTGGATGGGTCAAATGGTTTCGAAGTCGATTAAGCTCGGACAGATATACCAAAATCAATTTGTATATGTAAGATTGCAGATTGCAAAAGCAGGTGTTAAAACAGATTATTAATTAAAATGGTTTCTCCGTCGCTTTGGGCATGGTTTCGCCGCAGAAGGAATATTTTAGCGCGAGGACGATTTTTTCCTAACAGTCGCCGCTGCCTTGGGAAAATATATCATGTTTAAGTCCCTCCACTTGAGCATTATAAATCACCGGCAGCGGCAGCAGGGTGCAATCCCATTGGCATAATAATTGTTGCAATGGCAGGGAAGCGAGAACAAAGCAGATAAATCTCGGCGAGAGAGAAATAATATCTCACCGCGGCCTACCCGCGCCAAAAAAAAAAGGGATTTACATTAGAAAACGCTTAAGTAGCAGATCGACCAATATTCACTTCGACGAATCCCCCGTCGAATTTAAAAATCGACAAAAATTTTTTTTTCAACGCAGGATGATTTGTCCTATCCCGTTGGTGTGAACATTAATCAGAATCACCCGCTGTATTTTTTCGGCGTATGGAGTTTTAATTTACAGACCCATTCGAGAGATATCTTGGGGGTACTAGTAATATATTATACTTAGAATATTTATACTTAGAAAACTACTTTTAGAGGAAACAAATATCCGCATGATTAATTACATATTCGATATAATAACGCCAGTTATGAACCCCTGAAAATCGTCAATCTGTGAAGACTTCGGGTCGGATACGTAATTATTTGCCTACCTTTGGACTTTTTGATTCTAAGGTGTACCTACCACACCTGCTCTGGCGTGAGTCATGGGTCAAACCTCGGGCATTTGCTGTTCAATCTCTTTGTTAACGATCTAAGTAAAGTAATCGTGTCAGCAAAATGTTTAATGTTTGCCGACGATATCAAATTGTACATGTCCAATGGAACTGCTGAGGCCTGCAAGCTTTTCCAGCGTGATATTGATGCCATCTAGTCTTGGAGCCAGAATAAAAATCTCTCATTCAATATATCCAAATGTTCAGTGGTGACATATACTAGATCTACCGCACCTCTGATGTATGATTACTCCATCACTGATGAGGTGCTAACTAGGGTTGAGAAGGTAAAGGATCTAGGAGTTCTCTTTGATTCCCAGCTTACATTCAAGGAGCACATTGCTGATTTATCCAAGTCCTCTTTTAAGCTACTAGGGTTTGTTATTCGCAACCTAAAGCATTTTCACAATGTACGGGTTATGCATACATTGTATAATTCAATTGTGAGAAGTAGATTAGAAACGAATGCAGTTACCTATATGGAATCCACATCAGGATCATTATATCACTATATTCGAAAAAAAACAAAAATGTTTCTTACGCTTTATATATTTCAAGCAGCACGGATATTATCCGTACTTATACCCTACTAGTTTTCCACTAGGCATGGTGGGCTATAACTCTCTTAAGTTGCGTAGAGTAATGCTCGCCATGGCCTACGTTTTCAAGCTGATCCGGGTAAGAGTTGATAATCCTAGCATGCTAGCGAAGGTTTATCTCTTTATTCCGGACAATTATAATCGTGCTCGCACTCATAATCTATTTGCGGAGCCGTCCTCGCGCACCAACCTAAGTCGATGGAGTCTGCTTACCTGTGCTTTGCGTCACATAAATGCGCTATGTTCGACTTTGATATTTTTACAGCGAGCCCGCATCTCTTTAAGGTGTGGGCATTGCGCTACTTGTTTATGTCAGAATAAAATAAATTGTTTTCACTCTTTATGTACCGTAAGTTTGTATTTTTTTTAAAAAATATTAATGCCTGTATTTGTATTTAATGCTTATTTAAACATGTTGTGTATGTACTTATAAGAATTCTATTATTTTTTATATTTATGTGTATATTGCATATCAACGGATTGGTATGTATGTACATATAACAATTCTATTATTTTTTATATTTATGTGTATATTGCATATCAACGGATTGGTATAAACTGTTAAGTTGATTTGCTAATGAAATAAATAAATAAATAAATAAATAAATCATGCTGGGCTTACAATAATAAAAACGAAGTTCGTAGGAATGCGCACGGCAGCCGTCGGAACGGCAAAATGGCGGTATCGCATTATGTTTGATATGATCGGCGGTTAAAATTATTAGGTAATATGTATAAAATTTAATTTGTTATTTTTACTGACACAACCGTGGCACTCCAATAAGACTCAGGAAGTGAGCTCGCCTTATCACAGGAGTGCTTAGCAAGGCGGGCTCGGTTTCACTTTACTTGGCACATTAGGAATAATTTTATGCGCTTTAACATATAATTTATGCATAATTTGGCCTGGGCACAGACAGATGTATGCCTAAATTTAGAAGCATATAGCGGTATTTTCTGGATTGTTCATTATATTTCTTTTGTGCTATTGCGTTTGAATGTTTATGTAACGAATAAATAAATAAATAAAATGAAATAAATAAATATAAATATAATTATGTACATTTTTTTTTAATAAAATACTAGGTAGATACATAATCTGGTAGATACATATCAAATAGGTAGATAGATAATCTGGTAAAATCGTCTAAAAAATATTTATTAGAAACATAACTACATAGCAGCGCAATAATATGTCACATTACCTTACAAAATAATGCGCCTTCTAATAACAAATAACTTGAATGTTTTAATTGCTGCTCTAAAATTTCTAGTAGTTACCACCTACAGTATTACAAATCATCCAGAAATTTTAGAAATCATCCACTCTGTCTCCATTCTGCCTCTATCTTGCCTTAGGGAATTCTAATATTTGAGCTACCAATTTCCTTATTCTATGTAACGTCCGTAGCGCGTTTAAACACTGGTCCAGTCAGATCACCGAAGTCAAACTGAAGTGGTCAGTACTTGAATGGGTAACTACTATTGAATTGCCACGTGATGTTATAAAAAGTCGGCCGCTAGTAAGATAAATGGCGTTGCCGTAGAAGTTATAAAAGATTAAAACTAACACGTAAATATACTCATTATTTAAACTAATGTATCTTTTCAGTTTATATTATCTTCAAATGATTATAAATTCATTTTAATAAATATGTAAATTTCTTTTTGAAACAAATAATGTGTTGCCTTAGGGAATTCTAATATTCGAACTACTAATATAAATTCCTACTTACTATGTAACGTCCGTAGCCGCGTTAAAACACTGGTTTCCGTCAGATCACTGAAGTTGAGCAGCGTTGGGCGTGGTCAGTACTTGAATGGGAGACTACCTGTGAACTGCCACGTGATGTTATAAGAGGCCGGCCCCTTGAAAGATAAATCTCTTTGCCTTAAAGGGTATAAAGATTTAAAAAAAACTACGTCAATGTACTCACTGGGCTCGATTGCGTTTCTTCTTGAACTAAAATCGGAAATTAGTCCGTGTAAACGAGACAGGGCAATACGTTAGAGCGGAGTGTGAGATGACCGGTTGTCACTTTTTCGCATTAAAACTGCCCGCTAAGGTCAAATCTTACACCGCACGAAATATGCTCGAATTTATTCGGACGAGTATAAGTTCGACAAGTAGTATTTATCCACGATCTTTTGTTTCATATTCCGCTCTAACGTATTGCTCTGTCTCGTTGGCTTGGACTAATTTTAGTTTTAGTTCACAAAGAAACGCAATCGGGCCCACTATGTAAATGAATTTGTCTTTTTACACGACTGCCCAACCAAAAAGGAGTCTAATGTGTTCAGGGTTCATATATGTATGTTTTTAGTTTCTTTATTGTGCCATAACTTCTAAACGCTTGAACGGATTTAGAAGTGTGTGCTATTGTTAGAATCGTTATGTCATCCCGAGTGCCATAGGGTACCTAAAGTGCTAAATAAATATCTAAATGTCCGAATGTCAATAAATTAGTCCTTAGTTTTTGTAGAGGCAGTTGTGTTTCTAAATTTTAAAAATTATTGGTCTTGTTAGTTTATATTACCTTCAAAAACTTATAAATTCATTTCAACGAATAAAAATACCTTTTTGAAACATTTTTTGTTCAAATTTCATTTAGTCTAGAGATACTTTCAGGCAGCGAGCTATTGTTACATCCTGAAGCATTAAGGTGTAAGTAGCCGCTCGTGGAGCCGAAACACCTTGAAACCGCGGGTGGCTTTCACAACACATCCACAATTAAAAGAATGCTCCGCGCGAACACAAAGTGGCTTTTAGCGCTCTTTCACGGGAAACAATACCGCATTGAGTCATGCTAAAGACACAGCTAAAAAGGTATTTAAAGTGTAATGGCCGCCACGGTAAGCTGTTGTACTTCTGCGCACTTTTGTGAGTTTCAATAAAATGTAACGAGTCGCTATTTACACATAAAGCGACAATTCGCTATTTATTAATTTCATTTGACACTTGACATGTATTATTCAAAAAATGTTTCCCAAGCAAATCACCAAATGGTTGCGTTCAAAAAGTAGAGTAGAAATAAGGTACCTTGGAGTTATTGTAGATGATAAGCTCAACAGGATACTGCACCAAAAGTCCGCCAACTTATCCACATATTTAAGGTACTAAGGAGTGTAATCTCAAAACCCTTAATCAAAACCATCTATTATGCTTTAGTCAATAGTATACTTATGCTTTAGTCAATAGTATATGGGATCATCGGATGGGGTGGCGCGTCACTTTCAGCTCTAGATCCCTTGATTAAGGCTCAAAAGTCAATAATTAGGGTAATCAATAAAAAGCCTTTTAGGTTCTCCAGCGACCACTTATTTAAAGAGTTCCAAGTACTAGACATACGCCAATTTTATGTGAAAGTATCAACAATATTGTATTACACCCACACAGGATGTTATTAAATCTCACGCTATCAGAACACGCGCAGTTGCAGCAATGAAACATGATATCCCCCGTAAGAAAACTAAATTCGCCCAACGACATTTTTCTTTTCTAGCTGTCCGACTACACAATAGAATACATTCGGAATTAAAAGTGAAGAAGAAGAAGAAGAAAAATTATTATTATGACGGAATGGTTGATTGAGCTAGGAAGGAACGAAACGGAGAAATTGGTTAATTATAGTGCTGTATAAGAATACCTAACTACATAAAATTACTACTTTTATGTATATATGTAAAACATATGTATATGTATAGATTATATGTATAAATGTATATATGTATATATGTGTGATGTATGTATTTGATTGGTTTATTGTAAAATTTCTTTTTTAAGAATTCGTTTAAAGGATGACACTTTGATGAAAACATAAAAATAATAAAAGCCACTTACATAGCTGGAAGGTTTTCCCGAACTGGATTGGGAAATACTTATTTTAAATGAGATGTATGCCTGGATGAGCACCACTTTCGACAGTGCAATGTAGGTTTAATGGGATCCCTTTATCGCTAGCGAACGATCGCCCTTCATCCACATCTCAATATGTGTATATATATATGTGTATGTGTATATATGATTATATAATATTGTTATGTATATTATGTTACTAAAATAGATTAAGTATATGTAATATCTGTGTAAATATAGAGCTACCACATAAAACAATGCTACATTAAGTTACACTTAGCAACTAAAAAAAAAAAAGGAAAAAAGAATACATAGGTAAATGTCTACCTTAGTACGAGCATCACTCTAGCAAGGTAGATTTTAATCTTATTAACCTAGTGTTTTAAATATGTGTGAAATGTTAATAAATAAATAAATAAACAAGGGAATTGTATCCTGATATTATAAGAGAATGTTTAAGTGGCAACGTGTAATTAGTTTTATTTTTTAAACTTAATATTGTATGTTTCCATAACGATATATTTTTTTAAAATATTTTGCAAATCGCCCATAAATCCCCCGGAACCGATTCATTTTCCGCAATATTCGCAACATCTCCGTAAGCCAAACTCATTCTTATCGCAAAACTATGGATACTACCGAGCATATCTCCGACTCGATTTAGGATACCTCCGTCCTTCCGACTTATCTATTATATTGTATTACAGCGGTAATTTAATATGAATTTCTCACGGTTCTGGGCGTGCTTTTGCCTTTCCAGTTTCACACTGGATCGGGTGGTCTCCAATATAGGTCGTTTCAATAGTGGCATGACAACAGGTCTACCTCCGTTCTTCCATACTCTCCACACTCCTTCAATAATTAGTCAGAGTGCATAACCAAAACTTTTCATTATTTTAACCGAAAATTTATAAAAAAAAGTGTACTATGTAATAAATACAACACTCCTGAACAGACTGTAGTCTAGTGGAGCTGATAAAATCCATCAAATCTTTACTTTATTTGCTTCGCAAACAATGATCAAGTATTTGCTCTTTTCTGCATTGTATTATTATTTATGTACACATTGTAATTTTTTATTTTGAATTTAAATAAATAAATAAAATTAAAAAAAAAAACAAATATAATTTACCTTTTTTAATTTCTGACATAACCGTGCCACTTCGTGTCACTTCATGCCACTCAGGAAATGAGCCCTCCTTAACACAGGTGCTGCCTAACAAGGCGGGCTCGGTTGCACTTTCAAAATATACATATAAATAATTTATGCCGTTTTTAAACTGATCTCAGACAGATATATACCCAAATTTTGACGGTAAAAATTACGGGTTTATCCTACTACTATTATAAACGCGAAAGTTTGTAAGAATGTATGTATGGATGTTTGTTACTCTTTCACGCAAAAACTACTGAATGGATTTTAATGAAACTTTACAATAATATAGCTTACACATCAGAATAACACATAGGCTACAATTTATAAAGATATATAGTTTTCTATCATCATTATCATAATTTTCCATAACCACGCGGTTGAAATCGCGGGGCGCAGCTAGTGTAAAATATAACTTTAATACCGAAATTGTAAATATTTTTTTTCTTTTGTGCTCTTGCACTTGAATGTCTATGTAACCGATAAATGAATAAATAAATAAGTTTAAAAATATTTACTGCATTTAGTGCTAATTTAGAAATATTTAGTATGTACCTACATCCTACTATCCTACTACTATTATAAACGCGAAAGTTTGTAAGAATGTATGTATGGATGTTTGTTACTCTTTCACGCAAAAACTACTAAATGGATTTTGATGAAACTTTACAATAATATAGCTTACACATCAGAATATCACATAGGATACTCTAATTCACACTATAACTTATAAAGATATAGTGTGAATTATTGAAAATATAACGATAAGTGTCGAGTAAGTAGGAAAAAAATCTGCCATCTGCGAGCTATTCTGGCGTGCGCCGCAAAAACCGTTGGAGTTACACGTATATAATGTATAATTATTTGTTTCTATTAGTAGTATTATCACAATATCCATCACCACGTGAGTGAAACCGCAGGGCGCAGCTAGTACTAAATAAAATCGTACAGAAAATATATTTACTAAGTTTTAACAATCTGTTAACACGTTGAACGCCAAACTAAAAACCACGTTTAGCCCAGTGGTCCGCGGCGGACACCTTGTGACTGCCAGTATATCGGGTCCAAGGGGCCGTAGGACACCATGTGTCCGCATGCCCTTGATCACTTCCAAAGCCTGTCGGCGGCCAACGGACAGCATTTCGACTGACTTTACTAAGGCAAGTGACCCGCTCGGCCCCACAGTACAACCTGACCACTTAGCACAAAAAAGGAAAAACGGTTGGACATTCTCACCGGCCGAGACGGACACTGGTGTCTGTCATTTGACATCTCGGAAAATAATGAGTAAATCGCTGTTTCCGTAAGTCACCCATTATTTTTGAGTTATTTACTGATTTTTTTTTTGCGACACTCAACGACTTTTGGGCGATTCTAGATTTATTGGTGCGGCCCCGGCGGAAAGTATGCTGTCGGACACATGGTGTACGTCATGGCGTTCAACGTGTTAAGAATTTACTGAATTAAATTGAATTTAGTTGCCTTGCAATAAAAACCGTTATGCAGCCGTAACGATTGAGGGATTGCATACCACGGCATGCTCTTACAATGGACGAGAGACGGTTCTCGCGAAGAGGCAGGGATATATTGCGGAGAATTTATCTAGAAAATAATAATACGGCGGTCGCGACCGGCTCACCGAGCGCCGCTTGACATTGAATGATATCGCGATGTGTACGGCGTTGTCGAACACGAAATTCCGGCATGCTTTCGTTGCTTTCGGCGAGCCAACGGTCGTTCGTACTCGTAAATAGGACCATTCATAATTATTCATATTCCTGGTTGACTTGTGCATCGCAGCTGCGACGCTGGACTGGGAACTGTGCGACGATCGCGATCGCGTATGCTACGACGTGCCACGAGACCACAGTCCCCCGATGAGCTGGTTGAAGATCCGTAATGTTGAGGACCTGAAGTGTACGAATCTTGAGTATGAGATTCTCGTCTCGTTTCTTGAGTATCGCTAGTCTCGTATCATATCAATGACCTCAAATATGAAAAAAATACACAGAAAAAAATACACAACCATAGGAGTTTGTAAATGAATTTACTATAAGCATTAGATTGATCAACTCCATAGTACTTTTTGGCACCCCTTCTGCGTCGGCGACATGCAGGTATCGCTGTTAGCTTTGACTGCGAAACTAATAGTAATTTAATTGGCCATATATGATAACATTGATAATTAATGTTTTTTTTATAAAAACTGATTGTCACTTCTTTATTTGCTTATTACTAATCAACATTACAGTAAAACAAAGGCATTGAAAAGTAAAACTAATAAAGATATCGCCGTATTTATACAATAGTATCATATAAGAATAAACAATTAATAGCCTGCAATTTAAACTAGTGAGGGTTGGCGGTAAAAATATCAAAATCTGGTGCCATCTGAGTAAATTTCATTTAAGCGACGCAAAGGACGTGCCAACAAGTTTTACCTCGTAAGGTTAGTGCGCAAGAATGGCTCCGCGAAAGAATGGAAAAAAAAATAATGGAAGAGGTGATTACTTAAAATACAATAATCAAATAATAAATAATAATCAATACAATAACAGTAAATGTAAATAGTGCATTTGATACTGTAAAAACGTCTCTTGACCTTTTATTAACTTTCCGTAATAGGAATGATAAAAGTTTTAAATTCGCAGAAACGACTCCCCAAGAAATAATAAACGTTAGTAAATTATTAAAAAATAAAAACTCTACCGATCTCTGGTCAATGTCGACAAAAATCCTGAAAAACTCTGTGGCGGTAGTAGCTGAACATTTGAGTACACTTTTTAATATGTGTTTTGACTGTGGAGTATTTCCTTGTAAAATGAAATTGGCAAAAGTGATTCCTGTCTATAAAAAAGGTGCTCGCGAGGACAAAAATAACTATCGTCCAATATCACTTTTGCCAACTTTTAGTAAAATTTTTGAAAAAATTATTTTACAGCAAATTAGCAATTTCTTCGCTATAAATAAGATCTTAACTCTGAAACAATTCGGGTTCCGCAAGTCGTTGTCCACAATAGATGCGATTGCGGGTCTTATGGAAAAGTTGCTCTCCAGCCTGGATAAGTCGGAAAAAACTGTGGGTTTATTCTGTGATCTATCCAAGGCCTTTGATTGCGTCGATCACACCATCTTGCTATGTAAACTCGAGCATTATGGCGTTCGAGGCAGGGAACTAAACCTGATAGAGTCTTATTTGCAAGGACGAACGCAAGTAACTAAAATACAAAATATTCAGTATTTTCAGTATTCAGTATTCAGTTTATTTATTCAGAATATACAATAACAGCATGAATTAGGAATTAAAGCTAATTATCGCATATTAGAATTCGTCAGTTTATATGTAGATATAAAACTATTTAAGCATAAATATTAATTCAACAATAGCATTGACTAAAGTCGGCTTTACACGACAGACAAATATTTTTTTTTAAAAAAAATTATAAAGCTGAATCCATGTACATGAGTATACATATAAAATAGATTATTATTATAAGAATATTAATAGTCATCAAGCACTTTATACAAAAAATAATCACACAATTGGAAGTATCGAAACAAAATTGGAAAAAAACAACGTATGTATATGATCAGGTATGTTACATTACACATTGTAATCTACATATTAAATATTAAATTCATAATATTATAATTAAATAATAAAAACTAAAATGAGGTACCTGAAAGTTACATATTAATGTTATTCCCATTTCAAAGAATTGGCATGCTCAAAAAAATCACCCAGCTTATAGAAAGCATGTGTGGATTGCAGCTTTTGTTTTATAAATCTTTTAAACGCCTTTGTTTCCATCTTCCTTGTGGAGAGTGGTAGCTGGTTAAAGAGCTTATAGCTCAAATATCCAAAGGACTTTTGTGTCTGCGTAAGGCGTACTTTAGGCAGGATAACGTCATCACGTCTGCGTGTATTGTTGGAGTGCATATTCCCGTTTACCTCTTGTTCGTTAATATTTGATTTAGCATATAGTAGACATTGTAAAATATATTCAGACGTAAAAGTCAGTATTTTGTACTTAAGAAAATATGGTTCGCAGTGCGTGTCACGGGATACTCCTGCAATTGCTCTCAATGCACTTTTCTGTAAAATGAAAACCCTAGAACTGTCTGTGGCATTCCCCCATATCAGTATACCATAAGTCATTTGTTGTAAACCCCAGTTAATTACGCAAGGAGTGCCACAAGGCTCTATCCTGGGTCCATTTCTTTTCCTTGTGTATATAAATGACATACCAGATTGCGTGATATCAGATAATGACGAAATTACCCTTTATGCAGATGATACTTCTCTAATTTTCAGTGATGCAAACTTAGATACTTTAATCAAGCGAATTGATGCCACGGTGAAAAAGCTGGGTACTTGGTTCCACGTAAACCGACTATCCCTTAATGCCTCTAAATCAAATTCAATTCATTTCTCTCTTCGGCCTTCCCGAGATAACGTCATTAGCATCCGCTATGGTGAAAATAACATTGAAAATGTTGACCATGTAAAATTTTTAGGTATCCATTTAGACAGTAAACTCCAATGGTCAACTCATTTGGATGAATTGAGCGGAAAATAAGTAGTGCCACGTTTGCTATTAAAAAAATTAAAATGTTGTGCGGCTTTGAAGCCGCAAAGTCTGTATACTTTGCATATTTCCACTCCTTACTAAGTTATGGTCTCATGTTTTGGGGAATGACGGCAAATTCGGTAAGAATCTTTAGACTTCAAAAAAGAGCGATTCGCAATTTATTTACCATATCATCGCTAACATCTTGCAGGCCGTATTTCGTTGAATCTGGTATCATGACAATGTATGCCGCTTATATATACCAGGGTGTTATGTACGCACGAAAAAATATCAGCACCACTCCAACAAATTCGGATGTTCATTCGCACAACACGCGAAACAAACAAGACTTGCGTCCTTGCAAAGTGCGACTAAGTAAGGTTAGAAATAGTTTCCTGTATCAGTCCAATATATTTTATAACAAGATTCCATTGTGCGTCAGGGGTCTGAGACATTCAATTTAAGAGCAAGGTCCAGGATATACTTATTAAGAACCCAATGTATTCTGTTAAGGACTTTGAGAGTATTGATTTTCCTAATCTTCTATAATTATTTATATTACAATCTTTTCTTATTTTTGTTTTTTTTTTTATTTTATAAATTTGATTATTTACATTACTATTTACATTACAAGCATTGATTATCAAAGATGGATTATAATATAAAAAAATATATTGACCATTTCTATTGCGACATTGTTATTGATTTAATTTTATATTTTTTATAATCTTAATTTTACTGTTTTATAACCGACTCTTCGTTTTTATACTTTGACTATCTGCAGTATTTAAGCAGTTCCAATTATTTTAAAAAGATCTTAAATCTTTATTTTAAATTGAAATATTAATTGTTTTACAATTAAAAAATAATGGTCGATATTTAAAAAAAATATTATACCACATAAGGTATAATACCAGTTACTCAACTTGACTATACCAAGAGTAGGGATTCCTACCAACTGGCTTATTTAAATAAATAAAAAATAAATAAAATGAAAAAGAAAAATTCTGAAACATGCGTAATTAAAAACAATGTCAATAAAATCTAAAGCTTAGTGCGAAAGTATAGTCATAAAATGGTTATTTATAATCAAGCAATTGTGGACGCAATATCATAAAAGTCGTCCAGTTTATAAAAGGGCATGTTTGACTTACTGATATTTCGAGCAGATTTTATATGCTGCCATCTCAAGTCTTCTCGGTGATGACGGCAAAGCATTGAACAATTTAAAACTAATATATAAAAATGTTTATTGATATTTAGTCAAGCGTACTTTAGGCAATAACACATTGTTTTTATGTCGCGTATTATGGCTATGTCTAGTGGAGTGAAGCTCGCAATTTAAAAGATTCTCTTTGGCGTATAAGAGGCACTGATATATATGTACATGGACGACATGGTAAGGATACCAGCTTTAACTTCAGCAATGATGCTAATAATGTAGGTAGACGTTTTGAAATGATCCCAGCGACATCTAACTCCATGTATCATTTGTAAGGTGGAAGTCACGAGGCGAACGCTCCGGTCGTTCGATTCCACGTATTCATTAGCGTTTCGGCTCCGAGCATATTTCGATGATTATTCATATATGCAACGTTCGATTCTCGTGCGCTACCGGCGCAGACGGTGCTCTCCTGCGGGAACGTCTCCAGCTAACAAACTTCCATTCAATTTCTGCGCATCAAACGCACGACGCCCTGCAAACTAATGGCATTAGCCACTACAAGCTAATCATCCCAGGGGCGGTTAGCGAAGAAGTCCTAAGCTCTGAGATTCTCGAATTAGATTCCATTAGATGGTGCCACTCCAGCCAGAAGTCAGTCACCGGTATACAATTTCTTCGGGGACCTAACGAGACTGTTCAGATTGGTTCTGATGAACCGCCTGTGTTTTCTATGAACGATCCAACTCACGATTCAGTCCCCACGGTTCAGGGCGAACGAAAGAGTTTAAACCCTAACCTGGAAAGGATCGCTGCGAACTTTGCCTTCAGTTGTAATCTACAGTCGTAGATATTTGAGATCGGAAGCTCCAATTCAGGGAAACATCAAGGTGGAACTGGGCAACAGGGGGGGGGGGGGGGGTCGACTACAATGGGCGAACCGGTCACCTCAGGAACTTTGAACTATATTAGATCGTTCAATCTCCTGTGAGGTGAGTGCAGAAGACTTGGGGACGAAAACAGTCCAATGTCCAATTGCCGCGAGATATCCAGGCTAATCAATAACGGCCCGACACTCGCGCTCTTACTGCCAGTTGCAACCAGATTACTCCGGTCTTTCGACTGGTTACAGGTTCGAGGTCGCTTGCGCGGTCCTCCCGGATGGTGGAACTAGCCAGTTTGGGCAACGAGCGGCGTTTACCAATTGACTGTGCGCTCCGGCGAATAACCGTGGGAGTCTGAAAAAGTATATATCTTAGCAGTATCATCTATCCTTAGAAACGATCCGTTGGATGCCAATCCCGTGTGATATTAGCGGGCAAAGGGCACCTTGGTCCGCGATAAATTGGAACTGAATTACCGCTTATGTCATGTAGAGGTCGCGCACGCGACCTCGAATCTGTAACCAGACTGTATGATGGAGGAATCCATCCAAGTTTGGTAGTAACGGAGCGAGGATTGCCTGCTGCTGATCTTCCTAGTGCCTCTTGGTTCACCTATTTTATACTATAAAAGAAATCGATAACGTTAGACCATTTTTTTTGGAGATGATGTAGTCCTTCAAGCACCCTGCCCCCCCCCCACACCTTAACATTGCAATAAAAATGTAAGACCTAAGGGCAGTTGGGCGGTGTCGACTACAACGGGCGAACCCATCACCCCAGGCTGGTACAACTACATGCGATCGTTCTTTCAGCCGTGGGATGAGCGTAGAAGACATAGACAATGTCAGTTCACTATCTAGCTCCGCTAACTAACCCGCTCGGCACCAGATAGATAACCCAGCGGGCAGACCAAGCGCCCTCGCTACTATTTTTGGACACATTTCACTGTGCTGCCAACTGGTTACACGTTCGTAATCGCTTGCGCGGTGCTCTACCTTGTGTAGCGGTGATTCGGCGTCTACCGAATTACCACAAAGTAATAAACCGCCCCCGCTCTACAGGAAACAAAGTCGTTTCCAGACTTCCCCGGCTATCTGTCGGAATTCACAATCGATTGGCTAACGCCGCACGGTGCGCAAATCATCCAGGAGCGCCCGAAGTACGATTCCCAGGGGAACTGGTCCGCAGGAACAGAGTCCTACCCGGGCTTGCATTTCTGTTCGGAGGTTGCAAGTGTAATGCTGCTGCATTACCCTATACTTAGAAAGTATACCACTATAGTCTAATACTTATAAAATATTTAATCTAGTTAAGCAAATCCACTCATCGTATAAACTTGCCGTGCAATCGACGTCTATAGTCGCAGTTCTACACGACATAAAAACGCAATATACGGCGTTTCGTGAACAAAAGATTTCCTTTGGCAGGTTTGATCTGTAGGTTCAAAGGATGGATTTAAGAAGGGGAGCCACCCGGATTTTTGATCCAGGTGAGAGGGAGGGGGGGGGGAGTTTGCACCCGCCGCGCTTCGAATAAAAAATTATAACTGATCCAGTTACACATGCTATGGCGTGTTTGGTATCGTTTTCGGATAAAAAGAGTACGGGGAATCTGTTTCTTATGTTATTTAGAGACACTTTTATACAAAAAGTCAATAATTTTGGTAAAAAAGTAAATTAGTAAGTAAGATTTTTTTTCTTCAACAGTATTTAACTTCGAAAATAGATCGATTTTGTGGTTAAAAAAAAATAGTGCTATCGAGCTCATACTGTCTAGTTTTTAGAAATATATACTTTACATATACTTATCTGACAGTATGTACCCAAAAAAAAAATGCCGCGTGAATCGATTGACGTACTGAAATTGTCAAAATTTCACTCTCGGTCGCTCAAAGCTCGTGCCGGGCGAAGGCGGGGGCGCGACCTGCCTGTCCGATTTCATGTTAGTAGTTCAGTGCCCTGGTTTTTCTTATTTGACACCCAAATTACGCTCGTTGGTTATCTGTTCATGTAGCTGTCATGCATCTGTCATGCATCTCCTGGAAGAGTTTATCAACGTTAATAAATCTTCTCAAGAGCTTCATCACGAACAATATCCTGCGTTCCATAAAACATTTCTGCGACAAGTTCATGCAGTCCAAGCAAGTTTTGAAGAGTTTGGCAATCTTTTTCAAGAACAAACAACTGATTTAATTGTAATAGATACAAGAACAATTGTAGACAACGAAGCTGTTAGCACATTAACCCATCTGGAGAAAAATGACAAGGATTTGTACATGACATTCGTTGAAGAAAGGCTGGTTAAAAAGACATTTACTTTATTTGAACCAATAAAAAAAGTGAAAACCAGAATTTTTGCTACTCTCAAGAAGCCAAAAAATTCAAAACTTGAAACCGTCTAGGTTCTCAAGTGGGACATAAGTCTATTCTCGAAACTATTTATTTCATGTCAGAATAGGCACTTGGATCTAGATGTCTTCTTTGCTTACGAAAATCAGACTTGTTCACCATCTTTATCGTCTATGGAAAGTACGCGAACGTGCCACAAGTCTGATATCGTCATGGTTTTGAAAAAGAAAATTGAGAATAACACTTCCCCCGAATCTTGCAACAGAAATATATTTGATATAGCTGCCCTCGTTCACAGTCATCCTCCACGTAGCTCCAACATATTTGGGCAGTACTGCCGCAAGGAGTTCCGTGAAAGCATCGTGAAAAATACAGGGACAAGGAGGCGAGGAGAGTTGACATTGCCTGGGATCTCTACTCCGATATGTCTCTAAAGAAACAAGTTCTTGACAACAAGGGTCAAGGAGTTCGTCGTTAAATACATGAAGACCACAAGTTACCGAGCAATTGGTCTAACTTCCTGAAGAATGCTCAGAATAAGGAACAGCTTTTCAAACTTACCGGGTGCTACGCGCTTCAAGAGAGCATTGGAGTGCATATAGTGACCAACATCGGTCCTACAATCAAATCATCCAAACCAACGGAGACGCTGATAGCAGGGCCTAATGTAAATTCCGAGGAGGCTGATGGTCGCAATCTTTTGCATGCAAAAGATATGGCTATCAATGGAACAACAACAATTGTTATACACACCGTTGATTCCGACGTCGTAATAATCACCATATCCTACTTCTTCGCCCTTAAGCAGTTAGGTCTCCAAGAGCTTTGGATATCTTTCGGTACGGGCAAACACCACAGCTACATACCTGCACATGACCTGGCACAGGATCTGATTGTAGAAAGAGCAGAAGCTATCAGAGGATACCATGCTTTAACAGGCTGTGACACCGTTTCTGCATTCTATTCCAAAGGCAAAACATAACCTGGAAGGCGTGGCAGCAATGTCTTTAGACCACATCTGCTTTTAGATCACTTTCTAATCCCCTAAAAGAAGTGGCAGATGATTTAATGATAAGATTAGAAAAGTACTTCATCATGTTATACTGTTGTGAAACTGAAATTCTTTCGGTTAATGAAGCTCCCAAGATTTTATTTGCAAAAAATAAGTGTTTGCAAAATATCCCCCCTACGAGGGATGCTCTAAGGATGTCCACCTTGAGGGCAGTCTATCAAGCAGGCTACGTGTGGGGACAAGCTCTTGGTCCCTCAGGCGTTATCCCCTCCCCAGCTGACTGGGGATGGACTCAAACTGAAGGAGAATGGCAGCCCTTATGGACAACCCAGCCCAGTATCTGGGAGGTGGCGCGAGAGCTTGTGAAGTGTGGATGCAAGAACAGCTGCAGGAGCCGATGTTCTTGCAGACGAGAGGGAATGTCATGCACACTGCTGTGTAAGAGCTGTTACGGAACCTGCGATAATACCAGGTATATTTATGTTGTCAGATAACTTTGTCTGCTGAATTTGGTATCATTGAGATTGTTAATTTTAATATTATTTCTATTTTGTTACAGTGTATTCTAGACCGCGAGGCCCTCGTCGAAGATATAATTGATGTGGTTCCGGATGAATTATAAGTCTGCCACTTTTATATCTATTTTGTTACAGTTGTATAGTCCGCGAGGCATTCCGGAGGAATACGAAGACTACTTCTCTGAGAATGTTTTTTTTTAATAATTTCTTATTAATACATGTAAAATCTATTTGTGTATTTTTTATCATTATTTTATTTATCTAACTTTAATATTATTTGGCGTGAATTTGTGTGATAAGAAGTTTACCTTTATTTTGTGCAACCCCAAAAGTTAAAAAAAACTCAAGTAATTTAATTTAAGTGTTGAATATTTTACCCAAGTGACTTCAAATTATGTCTGTATTATGTGGTTTCCTTGATAAAGTAGAGAAAAACTAAATTTACTCAATAAATATGCCGCGTGAGTCGAGTGAAGTATTTTAATTTCATCACTCGATTCTCATGGCATTTTTTTTATGGGTACATACTGTCAGATAAGTATATGTAAAGTACATATTTCTAAAAACTAGACAGTATGAGCTCGATAGCACTATTTTTTTTATCTACAAAATCGATATATTTTCGACGTTAAATACTGTTGAAGAAAAAAAAACTTACTTACAAATTTACTTTTTTACCAAAATTATTGACTTTTTGTATGAAAATGTCTCTAAATAACCTAAGAAACAGATTCCCCGTACTCTGTTTATACGAAAACGATACCAAACACGCCATAGTATGTGTAACTGGATCAGTTATAATTTTTTATTCGAAGCGCGGCCGGTGCAAACTTCCCCCCCCCCCTCTTTCACCTGGATCAAAAATCCAGGTGGCTCCCCTTCTTAAATCCATCATTTGGACCCACAGATCAAACCTGCCAAAGGAAATCTTTTGTTCACGAAACGCCGTATAATTTATCGTAGAACAGCGACTACTAGTCTTTGTACGTCACTAGTCAGCTCATCCGCAAGCGGAGAGACTTTATATCAGTATTACCATTGCGGGTAATAGTTTTTTTTTTGGCTACCGGACCTCGAGGAAGACGGTCGATATTTCGGGGAGGGCACGCCCGCCTTGGCGGCGCGGCGCGCCCGATTCATTCACTACCCTGCATCCAGCCGCTGCAGTTTAAAAATTCTTTATTTAAATTCAGTACGAGAAATAGAGTCATTTGAATCTTTAATTAAATTCAGTGCAAGCACCTGGGCAGGCCATCGAGGAATCCCTCAACCCTACAGGCAAGTCACTCACTGTACCATTAATCGCCTCTCTTCTCGCCTTTTAATTTCTCGCTTTTTCTTTTTTATAATCTTTCATTACATTTTAAAATCTATTATAATTAAATTAATGTGAAGCAGACGCCAGAACCCGCGTCGCTTCGAAAGGAACCCAGGTTATTGTAATATCGCCGTTAGGCCAGGGTTAGGTTAAATTAACTATAACGTTCAACCGATAGCAATAGATTTAATAGCATAGCCGGCTTGACCGCCGAATAAACGTGCATAGTTCCCCTTTTCCTAAAATTTTATAGAATGTGCTACCCACCATTAGGTCGAAAAGGAGAAAGTCGACCCGCGAAATTCTTTATCTAATACCGTATTCTCGGAGCGCAATCCCCTCGATATCAGGTCCCTCAAAAACTATTCTCTTTCAAATCTCTACCCCATGAAACGAAATCCCAAATCGCAAACTATTTTATTTTAAATCTCTTTCCCATAGTACAGGTCCAAAATCTCAAAAAAATACTATCTTTCTAATCACTTCCCAATAATACAAAATATCAATCATCTAAATTACTTTTCTTTATTTTATTAAAAACCTTTACCCAGTATAAATAGAACCAAGATCAGGTCCCCGAAAATAATATCCCTATTCAAACATTTATCTAAAAAATATAAAAATCTAAATTCCCGTATTTTCCAAATTCCATTAAATTCTTGCACCATCGTAACCTAAAATCAAAGCGATCATTTTCCATAATCCTAAACATAAGAATAAATCATTTCCAATCATTATCAGTCAACGTCTCTCTAGAAAAAATCTACGGTTCAACCGAAGGAGATACCCGCATCCCGATACCGACAGACTTCAACGCCTACCCGACTCCTAAAAAAATCCGAAACCCTGAATTTAAATCACGAAAATCACGGATGCTTGATAGAAAATTCATAAAACCTTCGAAACTTAATTCGGCCTTGATATGCGCATTAATTAAAATTATATAGAAAAGATCAGAGAACTTATGTACAAGAACGCAACATGTACCACAAATTTTCATAAAATATATTCTTCTTTATAATAAAAAAACTCCATTGTAAGGCATTATGTTTCATTTAATAATAAAGGTTAAAAATTGGTAATTCTATAATTTTCTCAGAAGAATTCGTAATAATTCGAATTCGGGAGCGTAAGACGTACAGACCGAGTCAGGGAGAAGAAAGGAAAATTCACAGGGTTAAGAACCATTAGTTTATGTTCGAATAAACCGAACCATATTATTTAAATTCTACAAATTCCTCTCTTGGAAAATTCTATAGATTTCTTTGTTTAATCAATCGTTTAAAGCACGGATCAGTAAAGATAGAATCGCGAAACTTCTAGCCATTTTCTTTAGTAGGTATTCATTTTTACGAGTCATTTAAATTTGAAATTAAATTCGATAATATAATAAACAAATAGAACCAAAATCATCACCCAATAATAAAGATAAATTTCAATTTAAATTGTCATTCAGCAATCCGTACCGATTGTAAAAACATATTAAATCGGCCGGGGAGCGGTTTCAAACCGGTTCCTTATCGATAGGCGGTCCGCGGTCGGTCCGGCGACAGCGCCGCGCGTCAGCGCCACCTGTAGGCGTAGGGCGAAGGAGGAGGCCATCGCCGGCGCGACGTGCCCGAAGATAGAGGGCGCTGTATCGTTTCCCTGCAATCTACTTCCCGCGAATTGGGAGCGGTTTTGAATTCACGAAATACTCTCCATAATTAAATAAATTTTATAGTTGCAAAACCCAATATAGGAAATTTCAGGATGCGTAATTAGTAATCCATAATTAAAATTCGAATATATTTCCCAATCTTTAGTAATTATATCCCATCCAACTTGATCGCCCGTCTGCCTCACAGACGACCCCGACTTCCGAGGACGCCGCTAATAAAACGGGATAAAAACCACCCCTGAGGATCACATATTCCGACTTGAGCTAGTGCGGCCCCGTCAGTGACGTTCCTCCTCCCGTAATCTAGACCAACCGCCAGGCGAAGGCGTGCGTCTAGCTTTTTGTGCGTGAACCCCATCCCTATAATTATCACGGATTGGCGCCCTGGAACTTGACGGTTTCCTAAAAAATTAGATATTATCCGTGACGTAATGGCATTTATCCGATCTTCATACAATACTATATAACCATTATAAACGGGGCACGTAGCACAAGATAGTTAGGCCCATTTGTTAGGGTCGGCCATAATGGGTCATAATGGCACATCTGCTTTGGGCCCATTAGTACTAAGGGCAATCGGATGGATGCGATATTCATTCACATCTGCACTTCATTTTTATCGGATGCCACGGACCAAGACGACGCGGCGGTACATCAGCTAATTATCAAGATGGCGAGCGCCGACGGCGAACAAAGTCAACGTCTTTCCATGCTTACATTACGAATTTATATAAGTACAAATTTGTCGCTGCTTCATTAAGTTTTAATTACCACTCGCTGCTGTTCATAGTATACTCAAATATGGCGAGTATAATGTCACATAATACAAAGCTGTCGAAGATCGTAATTAAATTGACATGTTAGATTCTTTCTATCTATACTAATATTATAAAGAGGTAAAGTTTGTGAGGTTGTAGAAATTAATCTCTGGATCTACTGAACTGATTTTGAAAATTATTTTACCAATAGAAAGCCTTTTTCATGGTAGTCGGATTCGTGGTAGTCGAATGAAAAGACTTTTTCGTGGTAGTCGGATTTCCAAAGTAAGTCGGAAAAAACGGTGAACGGAAACGTTTCTAACGAACTCTGCTTTAACGATGAGAGATATATGTTAAGTTCTAGAGAAAAGTTGTAGAACTTGATAATGCCTACAAAAAAGTCAGCGACAGCATATTATTATGTCTAACTTTATATTTAAGTAACAAAAAGTAGTATTTTATATTAAAATAAAAATACTTGTGGCACTCGGGGACTGCCACGGTAAAGCTATTGCATAGCATTTTTAACAACTTATGCAATTATATTTATTTATTTATTTTATTTTTTCTGATATCAGATAACTGCGCTCTATCGGAAAACGTTGAAATTATTCCGAATCATTTGCGGCAGCAAATGATTCGGAATAATTTCGTTAAGAAATTTTCGTTAAGAAATTTCTTCATTCGGTCGCCGCGCTGGCCTAGGCCCGCGATAAAAGCTATGCAATAGCTTAAAAAACTATATAATTAAGATTACCTGCAGTATTGTTTTCAAAATACTTTCATGTTTACTGGTCGACATTTTCAAGTCTCTTTTCCACCACAGTCTGTCGCAAATAATACAAGAATGACCAAATGAATTACTCGTAAAGTCTTTATAAAAATCAATATGACTTGTACTGTGTTTATGATAATTTGTGTAAACTGGAATAGTACCATCAACAATAAAATCCATAATTTTTTCACCAATTCGATTTTCTCTATCAATCTCAATTTCATTTTCATGATTGTTATGGTTATCTTCGGTAGGATCTTCATTATAATTGTCACGCAATAGTTGAATATTGGCATCAACATGGGCTTTATTTTGGGTAGCGTCTTGTATTGTCTCCAATAAATCTGATACTTCATAAAAAGGTGTGAAATGTTGGTCACGAAGATGAAGATGAATCCAGTTTTGTGTATCATTCGCTTTAAAATGACAAAAGATAGTGTCTTGATTCGTTGTAGTTATGTTGTAAAAACAATAATGTACACAAACATTTTGATTGTACATTTTTGAAAATAAGTACAGACAATCCAAATCTCCGTAATCATTAGTGCTTGATAGAATGTTATATGCTTCTTGCGGATTGTGGCAGGAGTTTAAATAGGGTGAATCGCGTAACTGATTTCTCAAGTCACAAGTCTCAATTTGAAGTTGCAAAACACTTATGAGCGAGTGGAAGAGACAATTACCATCGCCAGGAATTCCTGTGTTCCTGTATAGAATAACTTCGGGAGTAATGCATTCATTACGCTGTTTGAATGCATTACTCCCGAAGTTATATTGAAGCATAAATTTGAAGTTGTTGGCTGTGAAATTGATTTTCTTGTAGCGTTACATTTTCTATATTTTCAACAGCTCTACATTGCACGACATTCTCTTCATTACTGTCCAATTTTTGTCTTTTCCTGTGAAAAAGAAGTAGAATGTCAAGTTCGAAATTCAAAGCACAATACAAAATTTCGAAAATTTAATTCGAATTCCGATATTATCGAAATTTAATCGAAATTCCGAATTTCAAATGTCAAAATGTCAAGTTCGAAATTTGAAGTAGAATGAATATTAAGTTCGATATTTGAAGTAGAATGTCAAGTTCGAAATTCGAAGTAAAATGTCAAGTTTGAAATTCGACGTAGAATTGCAAGTTCGAAATTCGAAGTAAAATATCAAGTTCGAAATTCGAAGTAAAATGTCAAGTTCGAAATTCGACGTAGAATTTCAAGTTCGAATTTCGACGTAGAATTTCAAGTTCGAAATTCGACGTAGAATGTCAAGTTCGAAATTCGAAGTAAATATCAAGTTCGAAATTCGAAGTAAAATGTCAAGTTCAAAATTCGACGTAGAATTTCAAGTTCGAAATTCGAAGTAGAATATCAAGTTCGACATTCGAAGTAGAATGTCAAGTTCAAAATTCGAAGCACAATTTCAAGTTTGAAATTCGAAGTACAATTTCAAGTTCGAAATTCGAAATAGCATTCCAAGTTCGAAATTAGAAGTAGTAGAAATTAGAAAAGAAAAGAAGGTTTAAAAACTGACAAATTTAAAAAAAAGACTGTCTACCTACAGCGTTAGAGTCAGTCAGTGAGTCAGATATGCGCCTAACTATGTTATAAGTAGAATTATTATGATTACTACTAGATTTTTGGCTAAAAGCCACAAAATGATCTTATTGCCACAAATAGGTACAACCCCCTCCAACCAAAGTATAATTTACATCATACTACGAAAATCACGAATGAAATTTTGTCGCTTTATGAATGAATTTAGCAAATCGACGGTTCAACTTATACTTATGTGTAGGTCCTTTTACCCGCAGGTTTCATATTGAAATCGACCCTAAATCGATTTTCAAAATCAATATTCAAGTTTGATCTAACAGTAATCACGTCAGTTTATGAAATAAATGACGTATTTTATTTTATACCTGTTAATTAGTTAACTTGTTGCACGAAGCCTATTCGTCTAGTCACCCCAATGTGACGTCAGGCAAGGAACCTCAGAGCAGAGAAATGGTAATAATATACATGTAATAATACACGTTACTTACCTTAATAATCTATTTTTCTCCAGTATACGGCGTTTATGTTGTAAAAATTTTGATTTCCTGGCCATTTTGTTTTTTTAATAACGTAATTTATTTCGTCTTCTTTCGGAACACAATGTCAGAATCCTACCCTAACAGTGGCCGCGGTCAAAGCCGCGGTCATACTGTATTAATTCAATTTATTTCTGATATCAGATAACTGCGCTCTATCGGTAAACGTTGAAATTATTCCGAATCATATGGGGCTACGGAATCAAATGATTCGGAATAATTCCGATAGAGCGCCGCGCACGAATGTTATTCAATAAAGCAACAAAACCGGATATTATTCTTTTATTCTTTGACTATTCGAAAAAACTCGTAGATAAAAAGATAGATAATTAAATTATCTTTAAAATGGTGCAGGTTTCATAATAATACGCCAGATAGTATTTGCGTAATAGTCGTTTTTGTGTTTGCTTAGACCTAATTTCACAAATTAATTACACTATGTAATATAAACAAAATATAAAATATTCAAGGCTAAGAATATTAGGAAAATGTTCTTGTTTAACATATATTTTTTTCGAATCGTAAGCAGTACTCGTTTATACGTAATTATCAGTTTAAAATCATTAATCTTCGTTAAGAAATTTCTTCATTCGGTCGCCGCGCTGGGCTAGGCCCGCGATAAAAGCTATGCAATAGCTTAAAAATAATTTAAATCGTTAGGTCATGTTTATTGGTCATATTATCAATAATTATGAATTATTATCAAAATAAGTAAATTTATCGTCTCAAGTGTTTAAAACAAAAGACTTTTCCCTTTGACTGCATAAATAGTTAAAGAGATAATCTATACTAATATTATAAAGAGGTAAAGTTTGTATCTACTCTCTGGATCTTAGTGTTTCTCAAGTGTTTAAAACAAAAGACTTTTCCCTTTTACTGCATATAATTTTCCTTTTACTGCATAAATAGTAAAGAGATAATACGCTCACAAATAAGACACTCACAAGAAGCCACTCACAAATAACGGTATTAGAGACAAATTGGCATGTAAATATATAAACCTTCTTTTGGCAGTCAGGAAATAAATCATAGCACTTAGTACTAACCGAACCACACATAATTTCATCACAGGTAAAAAGTTTTACCGCCCAACGAAGTGGGCACGGGTCAGCTAGTAAATTAATAAAAGATGACAAATCGCAACCTAAAAGATGTTAATAACCCTTCGGCTACGTAAGGACCAAAATTGGTTGCACATCAGAACACTGTTGACTACGTAACGACCAAAATTGACGGTTTGCTCCTGGAGCGTACAGTAATATTATTTTCTAATTCGAACGCTTCCTAAAATCCATACCAAATATATAATTATTACCATAGATACATAGACGGCCACTAGAATAATTTCGCGTGTCATTTCGCGGATATTTCTGTTAAAATTTCATTGTCAAACATCAACATTTTTTTTTCGAGGAATCATCAAATTTTTATTGGTTTTTATGAGCTAATATATAAATATTTTTGTATGTAAATAAGCAAAACGAATTAGGTTCTTGTCTGTTTGCCAAGAAATTCTTGGCGTGACACAACCGATTTTTATGTCATTTGGCCTGCCCAACTCACGGTTCAACTCCCATCCGGTTTCCTGCTCGAAAAGGGACTTCTGCCACGGCTGTAAACTTCAGTCGGAGGCGGTTTCGATCAGAAGATTGCGGATTCGGGTGAACACCTTGGACGAAACCGGGCAGTTTGCGCACCAGGGGGTGTCAGCCACGTTTACGTTTTCCGGCTATTAACCGGGTGAGGGGGGGGGGGGCAGGAGACATATGTTTCCTAGAAAGCGGGGGTAGTTGTCGACTTGACGTCATCTATCTTGAAACAATCCGTTAGCCACCCAGTCCCGAGTGACCATGTCTCGGTCCGCAATAAATTTAGGCTTGTAGAGACCGCGCAAGCGACTTCGAACCTGAGACCAGATAGGTTGATGGAGAAATCCAGTCAAATATGGTAGTAGGGGCGTGAAGTCGGCCCGTTGGGTTCACTTTCCAGTGTTAAGGGTCCAGCAGTAAGGCGCTGGACTCTTACGGGCGATAGAAACCATTACTGGACTCCTACTTAGACGTCTTCACGTTCATTCCATGGGATTTAGAACGATCTGATATCGTTAGAGCGTCCTGGGGTGCAGGTTCGCCCGTTATGTTAACACCCCCCAGATGAATGAAGAGAATTTGTCTTATGAAATATCTATTTTAATATATATTAATATTATTAATAAAAAATATATGTGTGGCACTCGGGGACTGCCACGGTAAAGCTATTGCATAGCATTTTAAACAACTTATGCAATTATAATTATTTATTTATTTTATTTTTTCTGATATCAGATAACTGCGCTCTATCGGAAAACGTTGAAATTATTCCGAATCATTTGCGGCTGCGGAAGCAAATGATTCGGAATAATTTAAACATCTTTCGATAGAGCGCCGCGCACGATTTTTTTATTCAATAAAGCAAAAAAACCGAATTATTCGCAAAAATTCGTAGATAAAAAGATAGATAATTAAATTATCTTTAAAACGGTGCAGGTTTCATAATAATACGCCAGGTAGTATTTGCGTAGTAGTCGTTTTTGTGTTCGATTAGACCTAATTTCACAAATTAATTACACTATGTAATATAAACAAAATCTAAAATATTCAAAGCTAAGAATATTAGGAAAATGTTCTTGTTTAACATATATTTTTTTCGAATCGTAAACAGTACTCGTTTAGACGTAATTATCAGTTTAAAATCATTAATTTTCGTTAAGAAATTTCTTCATTCGGTCGCCGCGCTGGCCTAGCCCGCGATAAAAGCTATGCAATAGCTTAAAAATTTTTAGGTTCACCTTTTTTTATTCTAGTACATAGATATTTCATCGGTTTATTTTGTAAATTTATAGATATTTCTTTCAATACAGAGCTTTCGTATTGCCTTAATTTTATCTTACGAGTATTTGTTTTCGTTAGGGTCAATGCCTGCAGTCCATAAATCATTGTTTCCGCTATAACCATTATGTATATTTATCTTATAATAAGAACTTTCTTGTACCTCACATTCGTGTTCAATGTTCATATTATAGAGCAGACCTATTCACGTTCACTGGTACTACTGTTGCTGCTCAATTAAATTTATCAAACATGTTGATATTAACAATTTCAATCCGTTCGGTTCTAGTGTTTTGACGCTATCGATGGCAACCACGCAGTAGCCCGATAATCCCTAAAATAGCTCCAAAATCACACCCGGCCGTCAGCGTATATCACTTGGGATTACACTCTCTGGTGTAGTCTCTAACCAGTCTAACCGCTGCGATTCAAACAACAGCTTACTCATAGGGCCAATTCACTAAAGCGAACGAGTTACAAACTACGTAATACGAAGCAATTACGATTCGGCAAGATAATGCTATTTTGCTAATGTCTTGTTCTGTGTATGATCTTAAATTTATCGTCTTAAATTTACGCCCGATTCACGAATACAAATATTTTTATCATCATATATATGAATATGAACCAACATCAAGCTGGCTTATGGTGCATTTAGACGTATGACAAGTTCAAGGGTGTATTCTTTAAATCAAGAAACAATTAAACAGCTTAAGAATGTGCCATATTGCTTATAATCTATGGAACATCTATTGTTTACAATTTCATATTTACTTTCGGAGTGTTGTATGTATTTTTAGTTTATTGATTACTAACTGCCTAATCTACCTATATAGTGACCGGGCATGTGGCCCTTAATGACAAGCCTTCCGTCTTTGTGGTTTAACTTTTCTCACCTTCTCTTCTAATGCTCAGGCCTGAGACAATTCCGGACTGAATTTATACTTAGTCAATTTCTCAAAAGCTTCGAAGGTTTAGAAACCAATAAACAAGCATAACACTGGGTTTGTCGTTCCAATGTTGGCAGTCATATGTTGGATTCTTTCTTGATTTATGTTTAAGGGTAATTTCGTGAGTTATAATTGATTGTGATGGGCAATCTGCTGACAATCACTGATATTTATAGTTGTTCATGGAACTTGAGCTGATACGTATGCATCTTGAGCCATAGTTGTTTACGGTGGTAGAACCCATCGGCCGATCCAATAGACTTTTCGGCTTCAAATACGTTTCACCTACGGAGTGAAATTACATTGAAAAAAATAAACCTCTATATTACACGGAAATACGCATGTTTCAAAAAGGACTACGTATATAACATATACTGTGGTCCGGACGTATGTATCAACATGACGCGTGACGGTTTAGTTTATATGTCACAGGCATTGTAACCACACCGCATATTCATTACGACGCACAACGAGATCTTGATTTTACCATGACAGCGTGTTATTACATACGTAAGGTTATAGTCAGTTACAAAAATCATGTTAAAGCTACGTTATACCGTTATTTTCGTATTACCCGCACGGAGCATGGTGAAACATATAATCGAGTAATATAGTTTCAACAAAATGCAATTCAACAACCTTACGTTTAAAACATCAATATTCTTTATAAAACCGTATTAACAAAACGGCATTGTAGGAAGAATTCTAATATTTTTCTCATTATAGTAGGTACCTTATTATAGTATAGTATAGTTTCTTATTATAGTCCACCCTAGAACGGGCTAGTCCTAGTTGGGTGACAGAAACAAATAAGCAAAAGGTTAAGGTTTTGTCATTCGGTTCCTGTTATTTTTATAAGCTAATCAATGTTTCATAGTAATTAATTCTTAAATAAATAAAAATAAAAAATAAAAATAAATAGTACCTACTCGTCAGTGCTGTGTCGAATCATGAGGCGGAGACAATGAAAGCTTTGGACCCCAAAGTTAGAACTCTATTGTCCATTCACGCTAAATTTGAACTCAATTACAGCTAACATGAGGTACAGGCCGCGCAAGCGACCTCGAATCCTTGACCATACTGGAGGGCGGAGAAATCCTCCCAAAACTGGTAGAAAGGGGGCGAGGTCGACCACATTGATCTCACTACCCATTGCCTCGCGGTAAGGTGTTGGACTCTTACGGGCT
This sequence comes from Micropterix aruncella, assembly GCA_944548615.1. NCBI lineage: Eukaryota > Metazoa > Arthropoda > Insecta > Lepidoptera > Micropterigidae > Micropterix > Micropterix aruncella. The sequence continues at coordinate 602,265 of OX155980.1, forward strand.
TGTTGGCGAAGTTTAACTGAGGACTGTGTTTGTTCCTATGTCCCTGCGTTGACTTCATGGGAGAGAGCATTATATGTTATCATTAAAATTTCTTGGGGTGGCGGGTTCATAGTAGTGGACAACTGTCAATGTCGTATGGGCTGTTGGCGTAATTAAACTTTGTAATATGTTTGTCTTTAAGTCTCAGCGTTCACTCCATGGCAGAGACGATGGCATAATGTCGTTATAACTCCCTTAGAAGGGGAGTCAACTTTCAATGGACTTGTACAATAACTGAACTTGCCGTTAGAAGTACTTCGATACTAGTCACATTTCGATACATATTTCACGCGTCTTTTCTTCTTCTTCTTCTTCATCAGCGCGCATTCGCCCACCGTTGGGCATACGCCTCTCCAATCACTCTCCATCCGGATCGGTTGTCCGTTTCCCTCATCCAGACAGGTCCAGCTGTCTCCTTGATGTCATAAGGTTGTACTGTTCATCATGATTCGAGGTATTTAGCCCGATACCCGCCACGTCGGCCACACGTCTTGGCGAGCTCCACACTTTCAGGAAAATATTTCCATTTCCTAGGCTTGTGGCAACCTGGTCGGGTTGCTTAACCGCCGGATTTCGCTATATTCGCTAAATTTATTATTTAATTATTATTTATTGTTGAGAAAATTTCAGAATATATGTTGACGCTTAGAATTTAAATTTCGAATTTTTCTCGCGTCTAACAAAAGTCAAATAAAATTTGTATGTTACGCCTTATCTGTGACGCTGATGTTTTAAAGCATTGGAGCTGATGTGATCGTTTCCATTAGATAGATGGATGAAATTAATAAATTGAGGTTAAATCATGACAATGGTGTGGTGTCTAATGATCGCCGGAATGATGATTAATTCAATTATGATTAATGACGATACGTGACAATGCACCTTATTGGGGGGTAAGCGCTCTTGCCTCGCTTTTATCTGTTTACCTTCACGCCCGAGGGTGAGAGCAAATAATAATAACGATAGCTGAAACGGACCCGCGATACTCATAACTAACACTGCGGTAGGTGCATATGGTCTGTTTTTAACGTGTGACGTCATAACGCCAGTAAATCGCTAACTGCAGAAAGAGAAGCTTTGTCACTTTGTCGAAACGTGTTTTTACTTTCCCACAAAATGCGCAGTTTTACAATCGATATATTTATTTATTTTATTTTATTGGAATTATCAAATTAACCATTTACAATAATTATAATATTAAAACAAATGGCAAAAACTTTCCTCTTTCATTCATTGGCTAGTGCTGCCCAACTGGAATATACTCGTTCCAGGGCAAGCAATTTATATTTTTACATTTAAAGCGAGGGTCGATGAACCAACCAAACACAATAATAATTATTATTATTAAAAAATATATATATAATAATAATTTTTTTATAAAAAATTACAATATTATATAGGAAATAAAAATACTAAATACATTAGAATACACATATACACACATACATACTATAAACACAATATATGTTAAGTCAACTTCAACTTATTCTACTACATCGATCATGGCATGGATAGATAAACGCTCTTCTTGCAACAGCCATTTATTTATTTTGCTTTAAAAAAAAAGACAGTTGGGGCTGGTTTTTATGTCACTGCTTAATCTTAATATATATAAATTACGTGTCACGTTGTTTGTCCGCGATGGACTCCTAAACTACTTAACCGATTTGAATCAAATTTGCACACAATGTGCAGTTTGATCCAACTTGAAAGATAGGATAGCTTACGTCTTAATTTATAGTCGCGATATTATTTTATTGCAATGTCTATTATTTGACATTCGCAATTATCTGTTAGTTCCAAACGATTTTAACAGATGGCGTTATCTATTGAGTAATCCATAGATGGCGCTGCTATGTTAAACTTACAAACGTCATAGTCGGCCAAGCGTTATTCTTAATTCAAAATATTGTGAAGGTAATACAGTGAAATTATTCCTGCTTTTTAATTATTTGTGCTTCATTGTTCAAAACTCTTTAATTAAAATATATACATGTAAGTATTATCACATAGTTATAAAAGTGGAATAACTGCAGTATAGGAACCTCTCTCCAATTTTTTTCATTTTAATGCTAAATCTGGAAGAAAATTGTGTCGGTCGCTATAAATAAGCGAGATATAGGCATTCAAAGTTTAAATTTTAAAAACAGGCCAAAATAATATAATATAAAAATGGATGGTGGTATATCTGTATGCCCGTCTGTCCGAGTTTAATAGACTCCGAAACCGTTTGACCGATCACCATGAAAGTTGGCATATATATGTATTTTTTAATGGTTAAGGTTTTTATATATATCCGCTTTGTTGCAACTTTCAACTAGACGGCGCTGCAGCACACCAACTTCTATACTGCTCAACCGATCGCCATGAAAATTGGTATGCATTGGTATTTGAGAACAGATATAACACGGGCAACGCCGGGTAATACCACTCGTATATATATATAAATTACGTGTCACGTTGTTTGTCCGCGATGGACTCCTAAACTACTTAACCGATTTGAATCAAATTTGCACACCGTGTGCAGTTTGATCCAACTTGAAAGATAGGATAGCTTACATCTTAATTTATAGTCGCAATATTATTTTATTGCACATTATTTGTCTATTATTTGACATTCACAATTATCTGTTAGCTTTAAACGATTTTAACAGATGGCGATATCTGTTGACTGGATTGAGTAAGTAATCAATAAATGCCATCAAACGTGTTATATAAGCTACAAGACAACCACATCCTTCCATTACAGGCATATTCAAAGCTAAGGCATTGGGGCGATTTTACACGGTACATCCAAAGCAACGTGAGTGATTCTATTTACGTTTGTTATTGATGAATGTTCCCGGACCAACGTCTTTTGAATTTCTGCGAACAGTTGGTCGAGTATTCAATACATACCAAGATGCATGTCGTGAACTGCAATTGCTAGAAAACGATAACCATTGGGACTTAACGCTTGCTGATGTTGCGTTGACATCAACGCCCAATAACATTCGTCAGTTGTTTGCAATTATTTTGACGACATGTTATCCATCGCAAGCACAAACTTTGTGGGAAAAATATAAAAATATAAAAAATATAAATCCCAATCCAGTGCCAATCGTTTTCGTCTTCGTTCGCAAATAATAATTTCATTGTATTAAGGGGTTACGGTAGTAGAAAATCTGTCCTTGAGTTCGCCATATTTTTGTACAAATGGCATCTATGTAAAAAAGCATGGTGGTCCCCATGAATGATGTTCTCCTACCGTTCCTCTTAAATAGTTTACTACAATATAATATAACAAAAACCTTAGCCACAGCAACGCGTGGCCGGGTCTGCTAGTTTATTATAAACTCTTGTAGCTATGAAATAGTAGTATCGCTGTCCGATGTGATCCCATAGATGGGCCTTTCGCGCTCGAAAATCACCCCTTCAAAACCACTACTGAAAGCCGGTCAGTAGTAGTTTGGTCGCAGTCCGCTGGCAGACAGCCGACCGTTTCGGGTGTGTAGCTGCCGCGAAGAATATTGGCGCGCTATTCTCTCGCATACTGTTTAATTTATTGCTCTCTCTATCATATGATTTACGAGCAAAGGGTATGTGGAGACAACTTATTTGTATCTCAGGGCATATCTAGTTAATATATCGATGAGTTTTACGAAGCATTTATTTCATTAACTTATTTCATACTTCAGATTTTAAAATTCAACCATGGTTATATTAGGGAAAATTATGGGACATTTTGATTTATCTCAATCCCATGCAACCCAAGGCCCGTCACACATCTAACTAGGCTTACGCCTGTACATAGATGTGCGATTAACGACGCAATGTGGATTGCGAGCTGACGTAAACCCCCCCCCCCCCCCCCTTCCCCCCGCGATTAATCCCTCAACCCCTCCTTCCCTTCCTGCAAAACTACCCTATCCACCTCGCCATATCCCCCCTCTCAACCCCCCCCACCCTAAAGTGATTGTGTCAAGTGACTATGTTTAAAAAAAAAAAAAAAAATAATTCATTTAACAAATTAAACTACGCACCAATTCGTTGAGATTTAATATAAACTTGAATATATTTTTTTAGTTATTTTAAGTACATACTCATGTTTTAAATAGGCATTAAATATTAGTAGAAGCATTAAAATAGTAAAAGTAACAGAATAAATAAAAAACAAAAACAATCAATATATACAATGCTATAATAATATTATAAAGAGGTAAAGTTTGTGATGTTGTAGGAAGTAATCTCTGTATCTACTAAACCGATTTAAAAAATTATTTTACCAATAGAAAGCCACGTTATTTGTAAGTGTCATAGGCTATACATTAATCAGAAAAATTAAAAGATTTTTTCGTGGTAGTCGGATTTGCAAAGTAAGTCGGAGAAAAAACGACCGAACGAAAACGTTTCTAACTAACGCTGCCTTGACGATAAGAGATATATGATTAAGTTCTAGAGAAAAGTTGTAGAGCTTGATAATGCCTACAAAAAGTCAGCGACAGCATTTGTCTAACTTTTATATTTAAGTCACAAAAAGTAGAATTTTATATTTAAAAAAAAAATTAAATCGTTAGGTCATGTTTATTGGTCATATTATCAATAATTATGAATTCTTATCAAAATAAGTAAATTTATTGTCTCAAGTGTTTAAAACAAAAGACTTTTCCCTTTTACTGCATAAATAGTTAAAGAGAAATGCGACATAGGTATGGAACCTATGTGCACTCACAAATATGACACTCACAAGAAGACACTCACAAATAACGGTAATATAGTCAAATTGGCATGCAAATACATACATACATATGCAGTCAAAATATAACCCTTCTTTTGGCAGTCAGGAAATAAATCATAGCAGTCAGTACTAACCGAACCACACTCATAATTTCATCACTAGTATAAAGTTTTACCGCCCAACGAAGTGGGCACGGGTCAGCTAGTTCTAACATAAAAAGGTAGCACAATAAACATACCTTGGCGATATGTAGGCTCGATGACAGCAAAAGTAGCATATTTTAGTATATTTGTATTATTTCGGTGGTATTCAAGTGGTTTTCTTAAATGACGTAGTATTTTCTTAAATACTAAATATTCCAACCAAAATTTAACAACGTGATTTTGGCCGAACAATGCATCTGTATACCGAATTTCAAGCCTCTAACTGCATTATTTCGAGATTTAAGTATGACTGGCGCGCTCTCTGTTGGACCGATTTAAACTACAAGTCTCGCCATGACCGAATTATACCTGCTTGCCAAATTTCAGCTCAATCGGATAAAGCGTTTAGGCGCTATCGTGGAGTAACATACACACACACACAGACAGGCATACATATTCACAGACAGACTTCAGTCTGGAAATGGTCCCAATCGTCTCAAGGGGTATCAAAATAGATATTTGATCATTTTAAAGCATTCACAACACTTAAAATTCACAACACTATGTGCAGGAAAAGTAAAATGGAGTTAATGTTGAAATAAAAAATAAAAAAAACATGATATTTACGAGTAGGTACCTATTTAAAGTTAATACTTTAATAATTATAATAGTTTTATTTGACGTCTTTCATAGATATAATATTTTAAACAAATTAAACTACAATTTAAAGTTCAGTCTTCGTTCCAAAACGCCCCAAATCCAAAAGCCATTTAATAATTCTAAATCGAATCAAATCAAATCAGTTATTGTCTTAAAAACTAATACATAGTTGTATAAACATAGTTACAATTGTGGTTACCAGTCGCGTAGCGTGCCTTGGCGGGGCCCCATATAAAAATTTGTTTTGGGGCCCTTAGGAAGGGTAGAGATTTCTCACAAAAGAAAAAAAAATGTTTGCATAAAATTAAAAGAAATATTTATTCATCATAATTATCTATCTGTCACTTTTTTCAAAAATTTTACAAATAATTCAAATTAAATATACACTCCCCTTGCCTTTTTTCGGTAAACTGATTTATTAAATCATTTATAACTGATGATGACTTTAGTTATTACCTCTGTGATTACCTCCGGAAAACTGGATGCAAGACTATTGAATTTCATCAGCAATAATTCAATGAGTTCCTTAATGGAATAAATTTTTTGAATTTCATATTTTAAGCATGTTTATAGAGCCTTTAATTGGTCATAAAGGATAACTGAGATGTATTTACTGTATTTAGTCGACAGTTTTCCGGAAGCGTTTAATATCTCTTCGTTTGAAGACAGAAGAAGAACATACTACTCAGGTCGCCAGGTCAGGTCAGGTTAGGTTGGGGCCCCCGTGGCTCGGGGGCCCCGTATAATTGATACGGCAGATACGGCAATAGCTACGACCCTGGTGGTTACATTCTTCATTCTATTAATAGTCAAAAGAAGAATGCTTACTCGTAAGAAAGTATCAAAATAATTTAGAATTACTTAAATCATGTATCACCATTTAGTTTTCATTGATAAAAAACATTGAGTAAGATTATGTAGGTAGAAATTACCGCAATATTTTGTGATTACATTACATTAAATAAAATGAATAATGTAATGCAATAGAAATAGGGATATTATTATGAACACATCAATTCTTTAAAATAGCCATCAAGATAATATGTTTTAAACAAAATCAATAATTGTCAAAAATAGTGAATAAAAAGTGAGGGTTGTCATAAGTAAAATAAAATGTCTTTTGTGATTACATTGCAAATAGAAATAGTTAATATGTTATTAAAATGAAACTGATAATAGAAATAGTTTAAGAAATAGTCTAATAGAACATTTATTAATTACCTATTATAGAAATAGCAATAGTCAAAATGCACACAGTTTTAGACATCGTACAATTTTCTTTTAATGAGATATAATAATAGGAGATTATTCTTAAATTGGGGTATTTTACCTTCCCAACATATTTTTTAATATCAGGGGTTGCTTTTTGTATCATATCATTCCGACCTAGTTAGAATCCCTTTTAAAAAGTTCTAGTATTGAACGCGGAAGAAACAGATTATTTCTTCCTCTGGTAAAATGGTTATGGGTATCTGATTGTTTTGGCAGCTGAGCTATATTTTTTATTACCAAATTAATATATTGTAACGCATTCTAATTTCGAAACTATCAATATGATGTAGTTATGGGCTGCTCCCACTCTATCACTGTCTATACTAGCTACACGGCCAATTGGACCAAATTAGGTATAACAAGTAAAAAACTTTCAAAGGAAAAAAAAGGACGTCTGTTACAGAAAGTGAACTATTGTATTTATAATTATTTTTATAAAATATTTGTGGTTTATGTATTTATCCATACATATACACTATATTTCCGGACTATACTTAATAAGACCTTTCATTTGACACTAGACACGATAAATTTATAGTAATTTATTGATATTTGGAGATTTCGACACTTAGACAACTAATTACTTGACATTTGTCAGTTAAGGTACACTATGATATTCAAAGGGTACCTTATGATATAACTCGATGACCTAACTATTCTAACAATACCACACACTTTTAAATCAGTTCAAGCGTGTAGAACTCATGGTGGAATAAAGAAACGGAAAACATTTAATACGTAGTTGAACTCATTACACTCTTTTTTTTTTTGGGCAGTTGTGTAAAAATAGTTCATACTAATGCCGATATTCGAAAATCTTAATCGAAATATTGGTTACTGTGTTTTAAAATGGCGGCTATTAGAAAATTTGTAAAAAAACATAAATGGGTTAATACTGATCCTAAAAAAATAAATGTAACTTCTCTGAGTTCCGAGCCCTAAACTCTCTGAGAGAGTTCTGAGCCCTAAACTCTCTGAAAGAGTTCTGAGCCCTAAAATCTTGCTACTTTTGACATCTTCAACGGGTTTTAATTTACAAATGTTATGATCTGAAAATATAATATTACATTACTTCGTAATTAATAATGATAGAATGAAAAAGTGTCTTAGAATTCTGAGAATAATGCCTCTAACTTTGTTTTAATTTGCTAATATCTGTAGTATAGGAATAACTGCAGTATAGGAACCTCTCTCAAAAAAAATATAGACTAATAGATTGTTTAATTTTAATGCTAAATCTAGAAGAAAATTGTGTCGGTCGCTATAAATAAGAGAGATATAGGCATTCAAAGTTTAAATTTTATATGTAAACATACAGGCCAAAATAAAAAAAATAAACATTCACCACGCTATATTCACCACGCTGATTCCGAATCTTCAATAATATTTATTCAATCTCAATAAATAAACGAGATATAGGCGTTCAAATTTTTCATCCCAATGTCAAGAAAGTTGCGGCCATTTTGTATGGAGGTACATACCGTGTGTCACACATTCGAGTATATCGTAATATCGATAACAATTAGCGATATTACAGAAAGTATGTCAAATTGCAGAGTTTTTAGATTAATCTTGCACATGGTGTTAATTTGATATTGAAGAAATTTCGTTTATTTTAGGTTACCTTTTGTCACCATCACCAAAGTCATTTTGTAAAAACCTCGAAAAAAATCCGAACTATCGCTAACACATAATCATGTTAACATCAATAGCGCCGCTGGCAAAATTTTTGTTTGAATTTTGCGCGAAATTCGAAAAAAATTTTTTGGTTGCGGTGATATTTAAATATTTAGGAATTTTCTATTGTTTCAGGATACCTTTTGTTATCAAAACGCAAAGTCATTGAAAAAAACCACGAAAATAGTCTCATCTTTTTAAATATCGCACATCTTTTTTCACGAGTATGCCATTACTTATGTAATATCGCGAATTGTTATCGATATGAGAGACCTCGCGATATATCGACTATTTTCCAGACACAACTTCTGAAACGAAATGGCCGATTTGTTGACGTTTAATATGCAAATTTTGAATGGCTATATCTCGCTTATTTATTTAATGCGACAAAAGATTATTGTAGATTCGGAATCTGCGTGTCAAATAAAGTCCGGTGACGTTCAAAAATCAAAAATCCAGGAGAGGTTCCTATACCGCAGTTATACCGTTTACAAAATTGATTGGTAGCAAACCTGAAAATTGCGATTATTCTAGCCGATAACTAGACAGCGACAAAAGTGTTTGTAAAACAAATGCAAATAATTTATCGTGCTTATTATATAGCCACCACCTAGTACAGCGACGCATTCTATGTGGATTTTTACTTTGCCGGCAGGGAAAGTATTGTGAACGCACAATTTTTGTTTCGAGTGAAGACGGATATAATACAGAGTGCTGCGTTACATTACTCAACCGTCACAATAACGAGGGAATTTTAAATCGTATCGTTATTTGTGATGAAATATGGATCCTGTACAATAATCGGAAAT
>OX155980.1:614281-786838 GCA_944548615.1 Micropterix aruncella
ACACGATTTAGTTAAGGTACCGAAACCAACCGTGCAAAACGTTATTTTAAAATGAATGATAAAAATTAAAATAAAAAGCATTTGATGATTATGATAATATGATAAACCTTATTAATTTTGCCTATTGGGACCGGAACCTTTGCAAGCGCCTAAAATATAAATATAAGCCAATTCCCCAAGATTTGACGTCCCTTTCTTGTGCATTATCACCAAGGCATTTTATTATTTTAACTTTAAAACATTGATCAAAAGATAAATTATGTGCCCTGGCATGCAAAGATATTGGGAGTTGGCTTTCATTTCCTACACTAGCCCTATGATTATTTAGTCTAATATTAAGTGGTGTTGTTGTTTCACCGATATAAAAGGCATCACAAGTCCTGCACAGAAGTTGATATACTATATTTTTTGAAAATACAACTGCAATGAAAGGGAACCCTGTAACTATTAGTAGTATTTGGACTGGTAAAAAAAGGACTTAGATCTAACAGAGGACAAGTTTTACAACGTGGACGACCACAAGGTTGAAGACCATAAGTATTATTACCAATAGAGAAATTTTGATTATTTTTTGTTTTGTTTAATATTGATCTAATATTAGGTGGTCTGCGGAAAGATAAAATTGGCGGTGAATCTAAGAGATCCTTAGTGGATGCATCATTAGAAATGATGGGGAATAAATCAGATAATATATCTCGCAGTTTCTCAGCACCAGAAAATAAGTGGTGCTAAGAAAGATTTTATTATTATTATTATTTTTACTTGAAGTAATTTTAGGTTTTGGTATATATTTTACTTCAGAGTTTAGAATATGTTTATCCAATAGAGGAGCAGGGTATTTTCTTTCAAGAAGAGATTGCTTTAGATTATTGAGATATTTATCTAAATTTTCTTTGTTGTTAACTAAACGGTGTCCGCGAATGGACATTGAATAGGGAATGGATCTCTTGGTGTAAAATGGATGACAGCTATCAAAGTGTAAATACTGTTCTTTATTTGTAGGTTTTATATGAATCGCGGTTTTAATTTTACCTTCGGAAATTGTTAAATCAACATCTAAGAAAGTAATTTGTGATTTAGAAATGGTATGAGTGAAATTCAAAGGGCCAAAATTATTTAGGTCGTCAAGAAAGGTTGTTAGAGTAGTCCGTGTGGCCAAATCATTACTATGTCGTCAATAAATCTATACCATAATATGGGTTTTAAATTTTGCGTTGAAGAAAATTTTGCTCGAATAATCCCATGAAAAGGTTGGCATACGACGGTGCCATTCGCGTGCCCATAGCAGTCCCTTTAATTTGAAGATAAAATTCATCTTCAAAGGAGAAAGCATTACACGTTAAGACAAACTCGGCTAATTTGCAAAGAAAATCCGTAGAAGGTATTTGAGGATGAGGTCTCTCATCAAGAAAATAAGAAATGGCTTCCAATCCTAAATTATGAGGAATATTGGTATACAGGGATATGGAGTCAATAGTAACAAATAATAGGTCGTCTGACTTTGGAATTACAGTATTCTTTAAAATATCAATAAAATGATAGCTGTCTTTGATATGAGAATTTAGATTTTTCACAAAAGGTTGTAAAAAATAATCTACAAAAGCCGAAATTCTTTCTGTCGGAGAGTTAAAGCTTGCGACTATTGGTCGTCCAGGATTATTAGGCTTGTGAATTTTAGGTAATAGATAAAAATTTGGAGTTCTGATAGGATCAGGAATTAAAGTTTTAACATCTTCGTCTGATAATTTTTCATTTGATTTATTTTGTTCAATATATTTTTTTTTTTTTTATTTTCACTGCAAAATTTTTGTTTGGATCTCTGGATAGTTTTTTATAGAAAGTTTCATCTCTAAGTTGTCTCAAGCCTTCAGTAACATAGTCAGTTTTGTTAAGTATTATTTTTGTTAAGTATATATATATATATATATATATATATATATATATATATATATATATATATATATATATATATATATATATATATATATATATATATATATATATATATATATATATATATATATATATTATATATATATTTATATATATATATATATATATATATATATATATATATATATATATATATATATATATATATATATATATATATATATATATATATATATACATATATATATAAATATATATATATATATATATATATATATATATATATATATATATATATATATATATATATATATATATATATATATATATATATATATATATATATATATATATATATATATATATATATATATATATATATATATAAGTATATATATATATATATATATATATATATATATATATATATATATATATATATAATATATATATATATATATATTATATATATATATATATATATATATATATACAGTATTACAAACTAATCTAATTGGCTATATATACTTAGATAAGTGTAACTAGAATATATAGTAAACCTTCTCTCTCGTTTTTTTTACAGCAGATATACATTTCGGTGCCAAATCTCCATACAGTTTTTCCGATTTCTTTTAGCTGCAATTCCAGGCAGTTTGGATTCGCCGTATATTTTTGCCAGTCCGAGTGCAACAGGTTTTGGGAATACAGCGTAAGCCCAACTATCTCTGAGATGCTTCATTATTTTCAAATACTAAAAGGACGATTTGGGCATACCATTGCTATTAATTTAAAACTCAAATCATGCTCAGATTTGAGCATGATTTCCTTTCGGTTAGTTGACTGTAAGATATCGCTACAGCGATAAGTCCGCCATTTGTGCATAAATTGTGTTTTTATATAAAACCAGTGTAATATTAATTAAATAATGTTTTTATAACACAATAAATTTATTCTGTTATATTCCTTCGGAAAAGAGTTTGACCTAATCAGGTCACTATACCTGTCAATCGACAGGGATAGTCGGCGACGAGCGCGGATAGTTAGAATGCAATGCACTAAACACGTTCGATTCAATCTTTTACGTATATACTAACCGCCAAAAATTCAATGCGATTTTGGTCCAACAAGGCATCTGTGTACCGAATGCCAAGTCCAATAATTCAAGATTAAAATAAGACTAGTGCGCCCCCTGGTAGACCAAATTCAACTGTAACGTTTTAAACTCTTGCCATGACCAAACGATGCCTGCATGCCGAGCTTCAGCTCATTCCGATTAAGCGTTTGGGTGCTATCGTGGAGGAATACACGTAGACAGACAGATATTAGTAGTAGTAGTAGTCGATAGAGTGGGGGGCTTGTTTCCAGCCCTTGCTGTCACCTAGATCTGTAAGGTCTTTTGTAACTACCCACTATGTCTAGAAACAGTATTGTTTTCTATTTCCTGTCCACCCTAGAACGGGCTGGTCCCAGTTGGGTGACAGAATCAAATAAGCAAAAGGTTAAGGTTTTGCCATTCGTTTTCTGTTATTTTTGTAAGCAAATCAATGTAATAAAATAGAGCGGAGGTAGTTGTTAACCTTACGCCAAATGCTCTTGAAAACGACCAATCGGCTACCCGATACCGGGTGAACAGTCGGGCAAAGGATGCCGTGGTCTGCGGTAGATTCGGTAGATACCGTATCGCCGCAACGTAAGAGAGAGGACCGCGCAAGCGACCTCGAATCTGTAACCAATAGGAAGACCGGAGTAATCTGGTTGCAACTGGAAGTAAAGGTGCAAGTGTCGGCCCGCAGGGTGATCAATCTGGTTATCTCGCGGTAAGGCGTTGGCTTCTTACGGCGAGTGGCGTAACTAAACAGTGGACTGTTTTCGTCCCAAGTCTTTCACTTCACGGGAGATACAACGATATAATATCGTTAACACTTCCTGAGGTGACGGGTTCGCCCGTTGTAGTTGACAGCTATAGTTGCCGGGAAAGTAATATTCATAAATGTGTATGTAGAGCAGCACTCATAGACGGTGCGCTTTCCTTTTAGAGTTGCGTAGCGGCAGCCGACAGGAGTAACGACTTCAAAGACGTTTAGTGTATTTCTGATCGGCGGCCTCTCGATTTAATTGGTTGCCTGGGCGCCGTGACGCCGAAGCAGGCGTCGCCGCTTCACCACTCTTCATACAGAGCGGCTGACGGCTCAAAGGGTGTTCGGCCGGAAATCACAAATTTACTATTCTAAGTCGTCGTCCCTTTGACTGCCGCAAACTGTCGTCTTTTACAGAAGTAGACGCGCAGTATATTCGCGATTGCGGTATTTTAATTTACTACAAAGATCCACATTGATTTTCACTTTCTAGCGGTTTTCAGGTAGTCAGGCCAGCTAGCTAGTCTGGCCATCCCGAGATGTTAAAGCAGCTGATTTCTCAACACCGGCTAGATGTTGACCGGCTAGATCGGCTAGAAAACGCCGGATTTTTGAACAAAAATGATCAATTTGGGTTGTCGACTACAGCGGGCGAGCCCGTCACCTCAGGAAGTTTTAACGATTAGTCGTTCTATCTCTCTGGAGTGAGCGCAGAAGACTTGGGGACAAAACAGTCCACCGTCTAGCTACGCCACAAGCCCGTAAGAGGCCAACGCCTTTACCGTGAGATAGCCAGGAATGTTACCCAGCGGGCCGACACTCACGCCCTTACTTCCAATTGTGACCAGATTACTCAGGTGTCTCGATTGGTTACGAGTTCGAGGTCGCTTGCGCGGTCCTCTCCCTTACGAAGCGGTGAAACGGTGTTTACCGAATCTATCGCGGACCACAGCATCCTTTGGCCGGCTGTTCACCCAGGATCGGATAGCCGAAGGTCGTTTCAAGAGCAGTCGCCGTAAGGTCCGCAACCACCCCCGCTCTATAGGAAACAGTACTGCTTCGAGACCCCCCGACTGTTAGTCAGGGATTCCTCCCCCCCGTGGCTGCTCCGAGACCTGCCCACGGACAGTGCGCCTTCACTTTCATTGTTCTGGAGCGTCCTCTACCCCGCTTACCGGCTCCTAAATTTACGATATTGTTGTTTCTTTTCTCGTTAAATTTTGTAATATTTTGTAAATACCTTTTATTTTTTGAATAAATGGGTTCTCGGGGCGGTACGGGGGGGGTGGTTTACCCTATTTCACCCCCTGCGCGTTTTACCCTTCTGGTACGCGCAGGGTTGTCGTAGCACGACATCCCGGGCAGACAAGACGACCCTCGTCGTTATAACTGCCCGGGCGGTGGGCGGGGTTTGCTGCCCTCACCTATCGCCTTGAAACTCTTTACTGTTAGTCAGAGTGCACAGTCCGTCCAGGAGCGCCAGAAGTTTTTATCCTAGAGGAAACTGATCATAAGCCCAGAGTCCTACCCAGGCTCGCACTTCATGCGTGGAGGCCGTTGGATAGGTGTTGACCCGTGAGTGTGACCAACCCTGAACAGAATGGGTCCTCGTAGCCAACTTAACAAGGGCCCATTAACTCCCTAAATGGACAACGATACACCCAGCGTAATCCACATTTGTGGTGTTCTAACAGCGAAATGGAAGCAAGAATAATCACTAAGTGCGCTATTTATTCCAGCCACGCAAATCTGTAAATTAAAGTCGCTCATATGGGAGACTGAGGCTTGTTGTGTCACTCAGGTTGGCGCAACTCAAATATTCCACCAAGTTAGCGCATTGAAAACGTTACATTTCGCACTATTGAACTAAGCTCCATTTGCTAATATGAGGCTTGTGTCTGTGTTTTAACAATATTGGAGTAGTTTTGTTACTAAAAATTCGAACATCGCTTGACCGGGCTTTAAAGCGATTTATACTGTACTAGCTGACCCGTGCCCACTTCGTTGGGCGGTAAAACTTTTTACTTGTGATGAAATTATGAGTGTAGTTCGGTTAGTACTGAGTGCTATGATTTATTTCCTTACTGCCAAAAGAAGGGTTATATTTTTAGTGCATATGTATGTATGTATTAGCATGACAATTTGACTATATTACCGTTATTTGTGAGTGTCTTCTTGTTAGGGTCTTATTTGTGAGTGTCTTATCTCTTTAACCATTTATGCAGTAAAAGGGTAATTATATGCAGTAAAAGGGAAAAGTCTTTTGTTTTAAACACTTGAGACGATAAATTTACTTATTTTGATAAGAATTCATAATTGTTGATAATATGACCAATAAACATGATCTAACGTTTTAAAATATCTTTTTAATATGAAAAACTATTTTTTGTGACTTAAATATAAAAATTACAAATTGTCGCTGACTTTTTTGTAGGCATTATCAAGCTCTACAACTTTTCTCTAGAACTTAATCATATATCTCTCATCGTTAAGGCAGCGTTAGTTAAAAACGTTTTCGTTCGACCGTTCTTTCTCCGATTTACTTTGCAAATCCGACTACCACTAAAAAGTATTTTAATTTTTCAGATTAATATATAGCCTATGACACTCACAAATAACGTGGCTTTATATTGGTTAAAGAATATTCAAAATCGGTTCAGTATATCCAGAGATTACTTCCTACAACCTCACAAACTTTACCTCTTTATAATATTAGTATAGATTGTATACATGTTACTAGAATAATCTATGCTAGAGGTGACTTTGGTGTGCTACAGTCGTCATTTTAATCTAAAATCAGTCGTGTCACCACTAAAAATTCCCGGCAAGTATCCAAGGACTTACGAGAGAATTTCGATCAATCAATCATCAGTTTCAGTCGACAGGCCCATTGCAAGGCCTGTGACGTCTTCCACTTTTCGTAGTGTTGGTTGGGGCTTCTCGTGAGCCTGGCCCATTGACCTTGCTTTCAGTTAGGTCATGACAGGGCTGCCAGCACTGTGGCAGGAATCGTAATGAGACGCCTGACGGATCAGGCGTCTTACGGGATAATTTCAATATCCCTTTGGGAAGGAGGTTGATCAGATTAAAAAGATAGTCGGCGATAGCGCGGATAGTTAAGAATGCAACGCATTAAACACGTTCGTTTCAATCGTTTTCGCAAATATACTGACCGGCGAAAATTATATGTGATTTCGGCCCGACAAGGTATCAAATGTCAAGTCCAAAAGTCCAATATTTCGAGATTTAAATCTGACTATTGCGCCCCCTGTTGGACCACTTTCAACGATAACGTTTTCAACTCTTGCCATGACCAAATCATGCCTTCTTTATTAAATTTCAGCTCATTCGGATTAAGCGTTTGGGCGCTCTCGTAGAGAAATATTACTGGCGAAAATTTAATGTGATTTCGGCGCAACGAGGCATTTGTGTACCTACCAAATGTCAAGTCTATTAGCTCAATATTTAAAGATTGACATATGACTAAGAATAAGAATAAGAATAATTTATTTTCAAAAACCCGATCTGGGTATAGAAATTACTTATCTAATGTAATAATACTTCTACAAATAAAATTACATTTCGAATTACTCATAAAATTATAAAAAGTCTATAAGAAAAGTAATAATTGAAAAAAAAACATAGAAATTAAAAAATTCAATAACAAAGACATAAAAACTAGAAAATTAAAAAACAACAGAAATAATGAGAAATCATAGAGAATCAGCAATTCAGAAACAAAAATATACAAAAACTAGAAAAATAGAAAGCATACAAAGGTTCTACATAAACTACATTTAATAAGGATCAAACTAACATTAAAAAAATACGATTAAAATTATCAAAATATAAAAATCAGTAATTTAAATTACAAATATAAAATCAATTAAAAAATAATAATAAAAAAAATATCTAAAGATATTCAAATTTAAATAATCAAATTAAGTAATAATAATTATAATCAACGTAATGAAATAAAAGTCAGAAAAGTAATTTAACAATAAAGAAAAGAATATACAAATAACAAATACTATATTATACAAAAATAGAATATATTGTCTTACAGATAATATAATCTATTATATATATATATATTAAAATTCTTAAGGTTATATAAGGATTTCTCAATTAAATATTTTATCGTCTCTTTCCTGAGTTTGTCATAATTTTGAATATTGTTTATGTTTTCTGGTAATTTATTTTAGAAATTGAGGCCTATGTAATGACTTGTGCGTGATTTAAATCAGAACCTATTTAAGGCTTGCCATGATCTAATAATACATGTATGTCAAATTTCCGATCAACCGGCTTAAGCATTTGGGCGCTATCGTGCAAAAATACACATAGACACATATCCAGACAGACACACAGCCAGACAGACAAACAAACAGACATACTTTTATCTGGAAATGGTCTTAATCGTCTCAGGCGGGCTCAAAAAGGATATTTTCGTCTTTATCTCGAGAAGATGTTTTAAAGCTTGCATAACCTCGTTGTTTGGTAGGCCTGAAAAGCAAAAATTGCACCTATTAACATAGAGCTCCCATACGAACTACATAGAGATGAAGCACCTGAACTTATTACTCTATTATGAGTTCTTTTCTCTATTATGAGTTTTCTCTATTATATGGCTCATACTGTCTTTGTAGGGGGTATAAAAGTGATGTGTCACACCTTAAATAAAATACAAACGGAGCTGCTATGGAATTCACGACCGAAGTCGGGTCCATCATATAGTGTTATTACATATCTGGGGGGGTGAACAGTGGATTCCGGACTAACGACCGGCTGTGGTAGGTTTAGGACAGCTGCAGCTGCAGCTGCTAAACCTAGCAAGTTCATGGTTCGCAGAGAATAATCTCTTGCTTAATGCAAAAAAAAACCGTAACTATGCACTTCTCCTCAAAATATAAATCGTCTGCTATACTATTTAATATAACTCTAGACAACAGTACTCTAGAATTAAGCAAATCGACAAAGTTCCTAAGTATCATGATCGATCATCATCTTAGCTGGAACATCCATATTAATGAACTGCGAGTGCGCTTTCTTCGGCAATATATGCGATAAAAAAGATTAAATTCTTAGCTAGTGAAATCGCTGCATTAACTGATTATCATGCCTGTTTCCATTCTAAAATGACTTATGGTATACTGATATGGGGGAATGCCACAGACAGTTCTAGGGTTTTCATTTTACAGAAAAGTGCACTAAGAGCAATTGCAGGAGTATCCCGTGACTATTTCATATTTTCTTAAGTACAAAATACTGACTTTTACGTCTCAATATATTTTACAATGTCTACTATATGCTAAATCAAATATTAACGAACAAGAGGTAAACGGGAATATGCACTGCCACAATACACGCAGACGTGATGACGTTATCCTGCCTAAAGTACGCCTTACGCAGACACAAAAGTCCTTTGGATATTTGAGGTATAAGCTCTTTAACCAGCTACCACTCTCCATAAGAAAGATGGAAACAAAGGCGTTTAAAAGATTTATTAAACAAAAGCTACAATCCACACATGCTTTCTATAAGCTGGGTGATTTTTTTGAGCATGCCAATTCCTTCAAATGGGAATAACATTAATATATAACTTTCAGGTACCTCATTTTAGTTCTTATTGTTTAATAATAATATTATGAATTTAATATTTAATATGTAGACTACAATATGTAATGTAACATACCTGATCGTATACATACATACGTTGTTTTTTCCAATTTTGTTTTGATACTACCTATTGTGTGATTATTTTTTGTATAAAAAGCTTGATGACTATTTATATTCTTATAATAATCATCTATTTTATATGTATACTCATGTACATGGATTCAGCTCAATTTTTTTAAAATTTGATTTGTCTGCCGTGTAAAGCCGACTTTAGTCAACGCTATTGTCGAATTAATATTTATGCTTTAATCGTTTTATATCTACATTTAAACTGACGAATTCTAATATGCGATAATTAGCTTTAATTCATAATTCATGCTTTTATTGTATATTCTGAATAAATAAATTGAATACTGAATACTGAATGCTGTCTTGCCACATGTGAGTGTTCACGTTATCACCCATTCACTCACCCTTCGAAGCCATAGAATTTGAGATGCGGAAAACGCGGTTTTAGATATTTTTTCTAAGAAGGAGGTAATTATTTTCCTGGAGAGACCAAGATCTTTAAAAAGGTGAAACAGAGATTTAGCTGGCAGGCCACGAGCGCCAACTTCCACCGCGTGAAGGTGAACAGTGAAGCCGTTCCTGGTGACGGCATTTGCGAGATCATGGTATTTATTTAATTTGTACTCGTGGTCTTTTGGGATATTTAATTCCCACGGAACAGTCAATTCTATGATAAGGGACATCTTCCGAGATAGAGAGTAAAGAGTTATATCTGGAGGCAGGGCTGAGCATCCGAGACTTTCAGGGAATGTATACTGCTTAGAGACAGAATCGACCTCCAGAATCCAATCTGAAGCTTTCTCGATTATTGTGAAAGGTTTTGTAGTGAAATGTTTTTTGCCTTTAGAGCCATCCCGCACAAACTGTATTAGGGGTTTGGAGGGTACTTTCAAACCCTCGTTGGCACGAGCCTTTGGGAGGCTAATTACCTCGCGAATAACAGCAAGGACTTTGTCTAGGTGGTACTATTATTTCACGTATTAAGCTATTGCATAGCTTTTATCGCGGGCCTAGAGGCCAGCGCGGCGACTGAATGAAGAAATTTCTTAACGAAAATTAATGATTTTAAACTGATAATTACGTCTAAACGAGTACTGCTTACGATTCGAAAAAAATATATGTTAAACAAGAACATTTTCCTAATACTCTTAGCTTTGAATATTTTAGATTTTTTTTATATTACATAGTGTAATTAATTTGTGAAATTAGGTCTAACCGAACACAAAAACGACTACTACGCAAATACTATCTGGCGTATTATTATGAAACCTGCATTATTTCAAAGATAATTTAATTATCTATCTTTTTATCTACGATTTTTTTCGAATAATTCGGTTTTTTTGCTTTGTCGAATAAAAAATTCGTGCGCGGCGCTCTATCGGAAAACGTTTAAATTATTCCGAATCATTTGCTTTAGCAGCCGCAAATGATTCGGAATAATTTCAACGTTTTCCGATAGAGCGCAGTTATCTGATATCAGAAAAAATAAAATAAATAAATAATTATAATTGCATAAGTTGTTAAAAATGCTATGCAATAGCTTTACCGCGGCAGTCCCCGAGTGCCACACGTATTTTTTTATTTATGTCGTAATCAGGGAACTCCAGGCTATGAAAATAGACATTATCCATTTAAGCCGGCAGCAAATATTATTATTGTATGAAGACGACTGGTATTTCAGCACGTTTTGTGATATCTTAGTCGAAAGGATTTACATAATGCAGTTCAAACAGTATCAGTCGTTGGAGTGGTAGTCATTCAAACAACCGTCTACTGGATGAAGTGGTTAGCCAGCCAAGAATTAGAAGTAAGGCGGCTAGGTACCCAAATATCTCATCACCAATTGGTGTTCGTGTTTTGATTCATTACAAAACAATACAATACAATACAATTAGTTCTGCTCCAGTAGATAGGCTTTCCTACACTTGGATGCGTCTTTGCCTCTAAAATTTTAAATAATGTTAATTAAAGAATATTAACTATTATGATATAGTTGTGGCAATATAAATTAATTTTAGTAAACCATAATTGGTTTGAAAACTATTGATAAATAGAAAAAAAATCTAATAATCAAAATTGCTGATCAAAAAAAGAGCTTAATGTCTGTAGTCATAATTATCAAGGCAATAATATGGTGATCATGAAAATAGATAAGCGTCAAATCTAGCAATATAGCCGTCGTCGATAAAAATAGAAATAAAATTTAAAAAAAATAGGTGTGGCACTCGGGGACTACCGCGATAAAGCTATTGCATAGCATTTTTAACAACTTATGCAATTATAATTATTTATTTATTTTATTTTTTTCTGATATCGTATAACTGCGCTCTATCGGAAAACGTTGAAATTATTTCGAATCATTTGCGGCTGCGGAAGCAAATGATTCGGAATAATTTAAACGTCTTCCGATAGAGCGCCGCGCACGAATTTGTTATTCGATAAAGCAAAAAAAACGGATTTTTCGAAAAAATCGTAGATAAAAAGATAGATAATTAAATTATCTTTAAAATAGTGCAGGTTTCATAATAATACGCCAGATAGTATTTGCGTAGTAGTCGTTTTTGTGTTCGGTTAGACCTAATTTCACAAATTAATTACACTATGTAATATAAACAAAATCTAAAATATTCAAAGCTAAGAATATTAGGAAAATGGGCTTGTTTAACTTATATTTTTTTCGAATCGTAAGCAGTACTCGTTTAGACTTTTATCAGTTTAAAATCATTAATTTTCGTTAAGAAAATTCTTCATTCGGTCGCCGCGCTGGCCTAGGCCTGCGATAAAAGCTATGCAATAGCTTAAAAATCTAATAATCAAAATTGCTGATCAAAAAAAGAGCCTAATGTCTGTGGTCATAATTATCAAGGCAATAATATGGTGATCATGAAAATAGATAAGCGTATACTAAAAATATCTAAATTTAAATTAATTGTCAAATCTAGCGATATAGCCGTCGTCGATAAAAATAGAATAAAAAATTACGCTCTTTGACAAAGTTGATTATCATGAATTTTCTGTTATTTTACATTAGGATGCTCTTGGAATAAGAATTCATCATTATCCAAACCTCTTAAGTCATAATATACTGGATTTTTGACTAGGCCATTAAATAAGACTTTTTTGAATTGGTTCTCTCCGAGACTTCTGATATGGGTCGGGACCTTATTATAATAATACAGGCTTTGGTGAAGGAATCTGTTGCGCACTTTACTAAGCCTGTGCCGATTTAGATGTAGATCAAATTTATTTCTTGTATTGTGTTATATTCAATCTCGTCCTTTAGCAAAATAAAACCTCTACAATTTATAATTAAATAAGATTTTTTTGACATTGATTAGTTTTTGAATTGGTTCTCTCCAAGACCTCTGATATGTCATTTTAAGGACAACTGGAAGTTTTAACGATATTTGATTGTTTTGTCTCCCGTGAGGTGAGCGTGGAAGACTTGGGAGTACAACAGTCCTCTGTCTAGTTACGCCACTCGCTCGTAGAAAGCCAATGCCTCTTATCACGAGAAACCTGGTTTTCAACCAGCTGCAGCGGGCCGACACTCGTACCCTTATTTCCAGTTAAAGCCAGATTTCTTGGGCTTCCCGACTGTTTACGGGTTCCAGGTCGTTTGTGCGGTCCTCTTCGGTGTCATTAGCCCAAACTGAATCGAACCGAACGCGGACCACGTCGTCATTTGCCTGGCTGTTCACCCGGTATCGGGTAGCGAAATGGTCGTTTCAAGAGCGGCTGCCTCAACAACCACCCCCGCTCTATAGGAAACTGACAGAATTCACAGTCGATTGGCTAACAAACCATCCAGGAGCACCCGAACTACGTTTTCCAGGGGAACTGGCGCCAGCCATTTCACACTGCCAAGGCAGCGCATCTGCCAGCGCCTGCCAAGGCACACCCGGGCTCAAACTTCTGCTTTGACGGGCAAGAGACAGGCTGAAGGCACTTCTCGTGGGGGAGGGAGGGGGAGGAAGGGGGAGGGAGATGGGGGGGGGGGTATACGGCTTTATTGCAAGCCATTCTACTGTCAATTACAAATGAATAGGTAGCCCAAGATCCAAGATACGTATTAAACAATCATTTATAATGTAACTAGATGACCCGGTAAACTTCGTACCACCTAAAATTGATTTAATTGTAACTCTTCATAAGCGTTTATTAATCCAAATCAACCTTCCAAATCCAATTCATCGAAATCTATAATATTGCCGAATCATGTAGGGTTTGAGTTTCGTTTGGTTATTAAATGAAAGACTTTTTGGCATAGCACCTAAGTTCTGAAATTGCGTAATCACATAAGATATTTTCGTTACTACAAAAAATAAATAAATAATGAAATTATATTCGAACGACTGGATTAACGGGTCGCCTATGAGCCTCGGTGTTTGAAATTGCCAGTGGTTCATGGCGAAACGGAACGCGCAAAGACGGAAATTGGCTTATTAATAATAACTTTGATTCGGGGAGCCCGAAGGATGAAAGGGACCGCGGCATTGTTAATTCAAACACTCCCTGGATAAGTTATCTCGGTTGAACCCGCTGCCGAAAATCACCTCTTGCATACATTAGGTACGCGGAGCCGCCCTCACCACTCTCACCACCGCGCCGTGCCGACCGACCGACTGACAATTTTACGAAAGCTATATACTCACAGCCATGCAAATGACCGTTTTCGAATAGACTTTCTTCTTAGCACCTACCACACTAACATTTTGTCTGGCACGTATATTTCCTAGAAAGCGGCTACCTATTGTCACCTATCCTTAGAAACGACCTGTTGGCTACCCGATCTTGGTGGTAACTCGGGCATACGGCGCCTAGGCACAGAATACCAAGCAGTAGCTTTACTCTGAAGCTACAGGGCATTGCGGGAAGAGGGGTAGGTCCCGACGAACGTCTTTGGTTAGCATTACGCGCAGGTAAAGTCTGGCGACTTTTCGAAAGTTTAGGTATCTGCGTGGGCCGAGTAGCGGGACATCTGGCAGCCATATCCGAGCCCTTACAACTCGTGACGCTTCGCTTCGATTTCAATTTTGTTCTAAGAGAAGCTACTGTCTAGGCATACTGTGGCTAAGGGCCACGACGAAATACGCTCACAATATGTAGGTATCCGCGTGAGCGACTTTGAACTGCATCCAGACTAGATGGTGGAGAAAATCCGTTCAAATTTGGTAGGTAGGGCGCCTATTTAGGCGATTTTAACGTTGGATTTTAACTACATCGAACGAACCCTTCACCTCGGAAAGTTTTAACGATATTTGACCACTCTGTCTCCCGGGAGGTGAGCGTAGAAGACTTAGGGACGAAACAGTTCATTGTCTAGTTACGCCACTCGTCCGTAAGAGACCAACGCCTTACCGCGAGAAACCAGGTGTGCACCCAGCGGGCCGACACTCGCGCCCTTACTTTTCCGGCCTTCCGCCTGGTTACGGGTTCTAGGTCGCTTACGCGGTCCTTAAGTAGCGGTGATTCGGTGTCTACCGAATCTATCACGGACCACAGCGTCCTTTGCCCGGCTCTTCATCTGGTATAGGGTAGCCGATTGGTCGTTTCAAGAGCGGTTGCTGTAAGGTTAACAAAAACCCACCTCTATAGGAAACAAAGCCGCTTCCAGCTGCCCCCGGTTTCAGTCGGAATGCATAGTCGATTGGCTGACACCGCACGGCTCGCAAACCGTCCAGGAGCGCCCGAAGGGCTATTCCTATGGAACTGGCCCGGACCAGAGTCCTACCGGATGGGTGCTGACCTGTGAGTTGGGCCGATCCTAACACATGGGTCATTGTGGCCCAACTGCACTGGGCCCATTAGCTCCCGCGAATTTCTACTTAGTATTCATCCTGATTATCCCTGTCCGGTTATAGGTTTTGTAAATACGCCATCCGGCCTAAAACCAAACCTACCTCCATTTCATTTCACCCGCCCTTTTGCACGATCTTCCAAATTTAATTCAGTTTGCCATTTTCTACCTGAATAACTGAATAAAGAAACAGTACAATTGGAAATTATAGATGTACTGGATATACGCGCTTATTAAGCCTACGAGAATAACTTTCCATGCTAAAAGTCAGGTATTTCCATTTTCTGGTTTAAAATTGTGTCTTTCGCTAAAACTCATCTTTACCAAGTCGCCATATATAAATCCCAATATTTAACACAATATTATCTTAGTTTAATACTGGAGTATCATGATATCTCATTCAGAATATCTCCAGGATATCTATTCAAGTAAAATTATGTATAAACGGTCAATCATATAACACCAAATTATATCATGTTATCACGAAAATATATATTTTTTTCAGATATTTTATTTGTGAATCAAATGGAATATGTTGTTAGCTTCCTTTCTTTATATTTAATTTAAAATTAAATTTATGTATGTACTACTTATTTTTGATTTTTGATTTCTTATGAAATTATATACATATATATGTTTACTAATTTTATATTTTAATTTAAATCAATAAAATAAAATATATAAGTTCTTGCAAAATATCCGTTACAAACAATAAAAATACATAGGTATTTGAGCACCGATATAACACGGGCAACAGCTGGTAATACCGCTAGTAGCATTATAGGTATAATCAATGCTACAACGATTGCCAGCGTATTTATTTCACACTAGCTGACCCGTGCCCACTACGTTGGGCGGTAAAACTTTTTACTTGTGATGAAATTATGAGTTTGGTTCGGTTAGTACCTACTGAGTGCTATGATTTATTTCCTGACTGCCAAAAGATGGGTTATATTTTTACTGCATATGTATGCATGTATTTGAATGCCAATTTGACTATATTACCGTTATTTGTGAGTGTCTTCTTGTAAGTCTCTTATTTGTGAGTGTCTTATCTCTTTAACCATTTATGCAGTAAAAGAGAAAAGTCTTTTGTTTTAAACACTTGAGACGATAAATTTACTTATTTTGATATGAATTCATAATTGTTGATAATATGACCAATAAACATGACCTAACGATTAAAATTATTTTTTTAATATTGTTGAGGCACAATTGCTTGATTTGAGGCAGTTGTATTGCCTTAAATCAATACTTCGTCTTAAAAACAACAATGAAGACGAATATTGTGTTTCTCCAGAAAACAGGGAGAGATCAGGTCGTTATAAGGGAAACTTGGAAGTGCCGAAACGTCTAACGTCTTTTGGACAACGTCATTACAGCTTTCTTGCTCCAAGAATGGCCAATATCATGAATAAAGAGAACATATTGGAAATTTGCAGCAACCAACAAAAATATCACCTTACATTATGGTTAATAAACCTTAGTAGGAGAGATACGGAGAAAACATTCATCACAATTTTAAAATAAATAAATATATTTATTGTCTATATATTTTATATACGTCTTTTTACTAATTGTTATATATTATTAGTTATTATTATAAATGATTATTTATTATTGCTATTATTATTTTATTATTATTATTTATTCCGTAGCCGGCGATTGGGGAGGGGGTCGCCCTCGCAGCCAATACGCTGCTGTCGGTGCCGCTGGATCTCGTACTCCATTCACGATTCGCTTCCATTCTTGACGATTTTTTGCCACGTCTCGAGCATCCCTAGCCGACAATCGTTGATTTTTAAGGTCGCCTTTGATGGTATTTAGCCAGGTTTTCTTCGGTGCCGATCGCTGAATTCTCCATTCTGTCGGACGGTCTCGCCAAAGAAGTTTACGTGGCAAGCGATTGTCGTTCATTCGGCAAACATGGCCGAACCATCGTAGTCGACGTTTTTGTACTTCTTCTTCGATCGTTGTTACTAGATTGCATCTTTCTCTAATGGTCTCGTTTCGAATTCGGTCGCGGAGTGAGACACCGAGAATCTGCCTCAAGCATCGCATTTGGAAGACTTCGAACTTTTTTCGCATGCTATTATATATTATTATTATTATTATGCATTATTATTTAGTTCTAATATATTACTTGTTTATAGTTCTAATATTATTTGGTGTAGTGAGAATTTCACTTTAACTTGAATTGATTAAAATTTTTAAGCTATTGCATAGCTTTTATCGCGGGCCTAGGCCAGCGCGGCGACCGAATGAAGAAATTTCTTAACGAAAATTAATGATTTTAAACTGATAATTACGTCTAAACGAGTAATGTTTACGATTCGAAAAAAATATATGTTAAACAAGAACATTTTCCTAATATTCTTAGCTTTGAATATTTTAGATTTTGTTTATATTACATAGTGTAATTAATTTGTGAAATTAGGTCTAACCGAACACAAAAACGACTACTACGCAAATACTATCTGGCGTATTATTATGAAACCTGCACCATTTTAAAGATAATTTAATTATCTATCTTTTTATCTACGAATATTTTCGAATAATCCGTTTTTTTTTGCTTTATCGAATAAAAAATTCGTGCGCGGCGCTCTATCGGAAGACGTTTAAATTATTCCGAATCATTTGCTACCGCAGCCGCAAATGATTCGGAATAATTTCAACGTTTTCCGATAGAGCGCAGTTATCTGATACCAGAAAAAATAAAATAAATAAATAATTATAATTGCATAAGTTGTTAAAAATGCTATGCAATAGCTTTACCGTGGCAGTCCCCGAGTGCCACACGTATTTTTCTTTTTTATTTTAATTTTGGAAGTATGTATCTATAATCATTTGTATTGGTGTTCTCCTTAGAACAGGCTCTGCCTAGTTAGGAGCAACACAATCTATGTTAAGTGCTAACGGTGTATTTTTTTTTGTGAATCAATAAAAAAAAAAATATATAAAGAAACTATTTTTTGTGACTTAAATATAAAATTTAGACATGCTGTCGCTGACTGTTTTGTAGGCATTACCAAGCTCTACAACTTTTCTCTGGAACTTAATCACATATCTCTCATCGTTAAGGCAGCGTTAGTGAGAAACATTTTCGTTCGACCGTTTTTTCTCCGACTTTGCAAATCCGACCAACAAAAAAGTCTTTTAATTTTTCTGATTAATATATAGCCTATGACACTCACAAATAACATGGCATTCTATTGGTAAAAGAATTTTCAAAATCGTTTAAGTAGATCCAGAGATTACTTCCTACAACCTCACAAACTTTACCTCTTTATAATTTTATTTATTTATTTATTTATTTAGGTACTTAGGATTAGGTAAACAGTTCATTAATTGGTCATGTAATCGTATAATAATTATATAAATTATTATACGATTACATGACTCTAGATGTGCATATTTTTATGCAATTTTAAGAAATGAAGTGTTTTTTTTTTAAATAAATCATCTGGACCCACCACCTTTATATACACATAAATATACCAATTTTATAAAATATATAGCTATGTAATAAATATATACATTTATAGTTGTAATTTAATAAAATTTAATTAAGAAAAATAGATAAGTGATACTAAATAAATTGTCGTGCGTTGCAAAGAAGTTGATCAGATTTTACATATCCCTTGTTAAGTAGCCATCTATTAAGGTTTGCTTTAAATATATTTATGTTAGGATAATTTTTCATGTCTTCACTAAGGAATTATATAATTTTGGGGCTATGTAGAATATATGTCTCTGGGCAAATGTTGTCCTGACTGACGGAATTATATAATTGATACTCGCGGACATTCTTGTGTTCAGATTGTTTTGAGTTCGGGCATGGTCATCTCTAGATTTGTAGAATGCAAGAAGCGCTTGCTTAATGAATAACTGCTTAGCTGATAGCACATGGGATTGGGTAAATAACAAGGCAGATGGATGACGCCGGTTTGTCCTGTGAATTACTCTCAATAATAATTTCTGCGCTTTTGTCAATCTATCCAGATTATCATTAGTAGTAGCGCCCCATGCAGCGACTCTGTAGGACAAAATACTCTGACACAAGGCCATGTATACCACTCTTATGGTTGTTTTGGACAGAATGTTGCGCAGCCGAAGAAATACATAAACCAGCTTTCTAATTCTCGAACTCAAATTTGCAATCTGATTTTCCCAACATAGCTTCTCATCTACTGTTATGTCTAAGTAGGAGACTGTTGCAGATTTGCTTAATTTAGTACATACACAACTATTCTTATCCAAGCATTTGTCGGTATGAATGGCAAGTGTTTGGTTGAGAACCTGGCTGGGATTTCCCCGCAAGCTGAAAGTGATACAATTTGATTTCGCAGCATTTAGCGTTAAAATATGGTTGTCGATCCAAGTTTTAGCCAGTTCCAACTTACTTTGAGCTTTGAAGAATGTGTCATTCCAATTATTAGTCGCAGTAAGAAGGACAGTGTCGTCTGCGAAGGATACAATTCTACCATTAACAGGTAATTCGCACAATTCGTTGATGTAGATTAAAAAGAGAATTGGACCCAAAACACTACCTTGATAGACACCGAATGACACGTTAGTCGCTTCGCTTATTTGTCGACCAATTAATCAATTAATATTATTAGTATAGATAAGAAAAGGGCTGTAATACTCACGATAGTTCTAGGCGCAAGTTACCTAGAACTGTGATTAAGTTTCGTGGACGGATATTAGTGCCTTCTCTTTCACACCAGATGTGTATATCGAGGAGCGAGAGAAAATCGAATAATTTTAATGATCGATTTTGACAACCCTTTATTTGGAGGCGATAACATTTATAGTATTAGAAGTCCCTCTAATCTGGCTATAGTATGAAGCTCCTGTACAACATTAGGCATTTATCGAAAGGCAAATGTGGGTTCGTCATCAATTGATAATTTGAATGCTGATTGCATTGTCTCTTTTGTGAATTGATAAATTATACGAGAACAATGAGCCGTGCAACATCCGCTTTCAATTAAATGTAATTTTAATCGCAGCTGCGTTGTCAGAATATTATGTCTGAATCGATCTGCGTCGACAGATTCGTTTCGCTGTCATTATCGGGACAATTCGCCGTATTCGCTTTCTCGAAAACGCAAAACAAGCCGTGATTCCCACTAAACAAAAAGATAATATCAATTTCCATTTGTAATTACGCAAAGCAAATACACATTGGAGACGTAGAGACATAAACATTTCATTGGAGACGGTTTTCGCTTTTATAAAACTTTGCCTGAGGACCTAACTCTTTTACCAGACACTAAATTTAGAAAAAATGGTTAAGATACTTTGTGCTCTAAAGGCTATTATAAAATTGAAGATTTTATAAGCGATACATTGGTCTGGTCAAGTCGTTTTTGTGTAACATAGCTATGAAAACCATTTGTAAAGTGTTTAAGTAGATCCAGAGATTACTTCCTACAACCTCACAAACTTTACCTCTTTATAATTTTATTTATTTATTTATTTATTTAGGTACTTAGGATTAGGTAAACAGTTCATTAATTGGTCATGTAATCGTATAATAATTATATAAATTATTATACGATTACATGACTCTAGATGTGCATATTTTTATGCAATTTTAAGAAATGAAGTGTTTTTTTTTAAAATAAATCATCTGGACCCACCACCTTTATATACACATAAATATACCAATTTTATAAAATATATAGCTATGTAATAAATATATACATTTATAGTTGTAATTTAATAAAATTTAATTAAGAAAAATAGATAAGTGATACTAAATAAATTGTCGTGCGTTGCAAAGAAGTTGATCAGATTTTACATATCCCTTGTTAAGTAGCCATCTATTAAGGTTTGCTTTAAATATATTTATGTTAGGATAATTTTTCATGTCTTCACTAAGGAATTATATAATTTTGGGGCTATGTAGAATATATGTCTCTGGGCAAATGTTGTCCTGACTGACGGAATTATATAATTGATACTCGCGGACATTCTTGTGTTCAGATTGTTTTGAGTTCGGGCATGGTCATCTCTAGATTTGTAGAATGCAAGAAGCGCTTGCTTAATGAATAACTGCTTAGCTGATAGCACATGGGATTGGGTAAATAACAAGGCAGATGGATGACGCCGGTTTGTCCTGTGAATTACTCTCAATAATAATTTCTGCGCTTTTGTCAATCTATCCAGATTATCATTAGTAGTAGCGCCCCATGCAGCGACTCTGTAGGACAAAATACTCTGACACAAGGCCATGTATACCACTCTTATGGTTGTTTTGGACAGAATGTTGCGCAGCCGAAGAAATACATAAACCAGCTTTCTAATTCTCGAACTCAAATTTGCAATCTGATTTTCCCAACATAGCTTCTCATCTACTGTTATGTCTAAGTAGGAGACTGTTGCAGATTTGCTTAATTTAGTACATACACAACTATTCTTATCCAAGCATTTGTCGGTATGAATGGCAAGTGTTTGGTTGAGAACCTGGCTGGGATTTCCCCGCAAGCTGAAAGTGATACAATTTGATTTCGCAGCATTTAGCGTTAAAATATGGTTGTCGATCCAAGTTTTAGCCAGTTCCAACTTACTTTGAGCTTTGAAGAATGTGTCATTCCAATTATTAGTCGCAGTAAGAAGGACAGTGTCGTCTGCGAAGGATACAATTCTACCATTAACAGGTAATTCGCACAATTCGTTGATGTAGATTAAAAAGAGAATTGGACCCAAAACACTACCTTGATAGACACCGAATGACACGTTAGTCGCTTCGCTTATTTGTCGACCAATTAATCAATTAATATTATTAGTATAGATAAGAAAAGGGCTGTAATACTCACGATAGTTCTAGGCGCAAGTTACCTAGAACTGTGATTAAGTTTCGTGGACGGATATTAGTGCCTTCTCTTTCACACCAGATGTGTATATCGAGGAGCGAGAGAAAATCGAATAATTTTAATGATCGATTTTGACAACCCTTTATTTGGAGGCGATAACATTTATAGTATTAGAAGTCCCTCTAATCTGGCTATAGTATGAAGCTCCTGTACAACATTAGGCATTTATCGAAAGGCAAATGTGGGTTCGTCATCAATTGATAATTTGAATGCTGATTGCATTGTCTCTTTTGTGAATTGATAAATTATACGAGAACAATGAGCCGTGCAACATCCGCTTTCAATTAAATGTAATTTTAATCGCAGCTGCGTTGTCAGAATATTATGTCTGAATCGATCTGCGTCGACAGATTCGTTTCGCTGTCATTATCGGGACAATTCGCCGTATTCGCTTTCTCGAAAACGCAAAACAAGCCGTGATTCCCACTAAACAAAAAGATAATATCAATTTCCATTTGTAATTACGCAAAGCAAATACACATTGGAGACGTAGAGACATAAACATTTCATTGGAGACGGTTTTCGCTTTTATAAAACTTTGCCTGAGGACCTAACTCTTTTACCAGACACTAAATTTAGAAAAAATGGTTAAGATACTTTGTGCTCTAAAGGCTATTATAAAATTGAAGATTTTATAAGCGATACATTGGTCTGGTCAAGTCGTTTTTGTGTAACATAGCTATGAAAACCATTTGTAAAGTGTTATTATTATTATTATTATTATTATTACTATTACGTAAAGCCATTGATTATATAGTGTAGTAATCAATGGTAAAGCCTAGAAGCAAGGCATAAATGTCTAGAAACATAGGACGTTCGGAAAGTACTGTAAGTCTACTTCGAATAAAAATCTATCTATCTATCTATCACATCATGTGTCATACCTATGAAAGGTTTTTATATTCATTTACAAACACGTCGAAATCGCTGTAAAGCACACAGGTGATCACTAATGGATTTATCTGATCATCCTTGAAATGAATTCATCTGTTAATGATTTCACAGTTAAATGCCACCTAAATGGGAAACAGCCCATTCTGGGAGGGACATTTTTTTGTGTGTTCGCAGATAGCTAATTTTGTACACACCCTGGGGTTTACAGTGGTATCACACCCTTGACAGGTCTCAAAGATGGAGCTATTCTTTGATCGGGTTTAAAGATCATTATTATTTTTAATTGTTTAACATTTGCAGTTGTAACATCGCCGAAACGTCGGTTGCTTTAAAATTCATGTGGTGGAATCCGTTTTTATCTTTTCTTTGATTCCTTTTTCATACGCCGCAAAATGTCTACGTTCTGCATCCGGCTATGCTCAGCAAATGTCAATAGACTCGAATGGAGAGTACAGCCTCTTTCAATGTCCACGATTCTATGCCTTATGGCAGGACAGAAAACAAGTAGCATTGTACTATCCTCACTATAAACTCAAAGTTGAGGTCGCAATTTCCATTCCGAAATTTTCGTTCTTTATGTATGCAAACAGTAACCTTCAGTAAAACCTTCAGTAAGTCAAAGATAATGACCATGTTTTCGGCGTTCATATACTAGTGCTTAATGTATGCCAGACACCATCTAACAGAAACCGCAACTGGAGCGGACATTCACTGTCACCATACATGCGGTAATTCCCTTTTATGCGTGCCCTGAACAAGACTGGCAAAAGTACAGAAGAGCTACTTATACCTGAGCATTAAATTCTACAATTTACTTTTACCACTATCAAACAACTGGAGGACAAACAATTAAAAAAAACATTAAGGAGATGCTGATAGGCCACCCTTTCTATAATCTGATTGAATTCGATGGCCATGACTTTGCAAATATTGTACCAATTTGAATGATAATTATATATGTACTTTTAGTATTTAAATGTAAGATTTAGCTTTAGTTTGATTACCTAATAATTTACTTACTACTTTGGATGTTACTATGTACAGTTTTTAGTACGTATATATTTGATTTATTGACTATTTCAATTGTTCGGCTTCTGCTTTGATTATTCAACTTTTTAACTGCATTTTTTAATTATTGTGTGTTTATTAGGTAGCCATTAGAATTATTGACTATTTTTTAATTTGTTTTGTAATACGATTCTACGACGAATAACTTTTAGTAGGTTCCAAAGTTTCTTATATACTATATATTTAAAAAAAATTAATATATATGTGTAACGTAAAGATTAAAGTAGTAATGACACTTAATACACAAATAACACAAATATTTTGACACGTCCAAGAGCGGTTTTTAGCCGCCAATTGGACACGACGTAAATTTTTAAATGTAAATGTAAAATGTAATATAGGATTTAATATAGAAATATCTAGTCAAAAAAGTACAATTCATTGTCAAAGTCAAAACATTTTTGATAGTTTGTTCAATGTTAAAATATACTCAACATACATGTTTAAAAATATGTTAATAATTTGGACAACGTCATTACAGCTTTTTTGCTCCAAGAATGGTTAATATCATGAGTAAAGAGAACATATTGGAAATTAGCAGCAACCACCAAAAATATCACCTTACATTATGGTTAGGTAATAATCCTTGGTTTGGTAGGAGAGAGACGAAGAAAGCATTCATTAAAATTATAAAATAAATAAATATATTTATTTTCTATATATTTTATATACGTATTTTTACTAATTGTTATATATTATTAGGTTTTATTATAAATGATTATTATTGCTATTATATATTATTATTATTATTATTATACATTATTATTTAGTATTACTTGTTTATAGTTCTAATATTATTTTGGTGTAGTGAGAATTTCATTTTAACTTGATTTGATTCAATTTTTTTATTTTTATTTTGGAAGTTATGTAGTTTATAATCATTTGTTTTGGTGTTCTCCTTAAAATAGGCTCTGCCTAGTTAGGAGCAACACAAGCTATGTTAAGTGCTAATGGTGTAATTTTTTTGTGGACCAATAAATAAATAAAGAAATAAATAAATAAAATTGGTGCACCTAAGTTTTATTAGAATATTATTTTTAGCATTTGATGTATGGTTAGTCTGTCATGATTCGATAGGATGGCCTAAGAAGGCATGTTTGAAAAGCACACACAAGAGTAGAGAGAGTATGTGAAAATCCCGACATTGTCTAATGAGCATTATCGGCATCGACATCGTATGTCTTTATACGCAAATAGAGAGTTACTATTTTGCCCTGATTGTATACATAGGCTTTCTTTAGGCCTTATAAGTACATACATGCGTGCTAAATGAAGACATATCTCCGGAGAGATACCCCAGTGGTGTGTTCAGCATAAATACAGCTCCTCGAGTCCCTTTTCGTGAAAATATATTTCAATGGGCAGATAGTAGATACATGTAAGCTTCGCAGAGTAAACAGACAGGCGCGAAAACACCCCCAGAGAGTGAGGAAATTGCATAATACATAAAAGTTTGGGTAGTTTGGAGCGATGCGGCGGCGTTCCCTCTCCCGACTCGCCGAGCGGAATAATAGCATGTGACTAAGGAATTTATTATCTCTCTATTTTGTCTTCGTCTTCATATTTTTGGATGCAATAAATCATAATATAGAGATTTTTGGATTGTGAAGTGGGATTTGCCGTTATTGACTGTCAACACCTTCGCCGCCAACTTTTTGACCAGTTTAAGTTTATGAATTTCCTCATAATAGTATTACTTTATGAGAAACTAGCTGACCCGTGCCCACTTCGTTGGGCGGTAAAACTTTTTACTTGTGATGAAATTATGAGTGTGGTTTGGTTAGTACTGAGTGCTATGATTTATTTCCTGACTGCCAAAAGAAGACTTATATTTTTTCTGCATATGTATGTATGTATTTGCATGCCAATTTGACTATATTACCGTTATTTGTGAGTGTCTTCTTGTGAGTGTCTTATTTGTGAGTGTCTTATATCTTTAACCATTTATGCAGTAAATGTGAAATTATATGCAGTAAAAGGGAAAAGTCTTTTGGTTTAAACGCTTAAGACGATAAATTTACTTATTTTGATATGAATTCATAATTGTTGATAATATGACTAATAAACATGACCTAACGATTTAAATATTTTTTTTAATATAAAAAAACTACTTTTTGTGACATATAAAATTATAATAAAATTTAGACATATGCTGTCGCTCACTTTTTTGTAGGCATTATCAAGCTCTATCAAACTTCTCTAGAACTTAATCATATATCTCTCATCGTTAAAGCAGCGTTAGTTAGAAACGTTTTCGTTCGACCGTTTTTTCTACGAGATACTTTGCAAATCTGACTACCACGAAAAAGTCTTTGCATTTTTCGGATTAATATATAGCATATGACACTCACAAACAACGTGGCTTTCTATTGGTAAAAGAACTTTCAAAATCTTCTCAATCTTATCTGCTTCGCAAAAATCAATTGTATTGTTTTTTGGATAATTTTATAAATAAATAAATAAATAAATAAAATCGGTTCAGTAGATCCAGAGATTACTTCCTATTGTACCAATTTAAATAATAATGATAATCGTTGTTTTAGTTTTTAAACGCATGATTTAGCTTTAGTTTCATTATTTAACACTATATTGACTACTTTGGTTGTTACTTTGAACAATTCGAATTATTGACTATTTAATTTGTTAGGCTTCTGCTTCGATTATTCTACTTTTTACTGACTATTTTAGTTATAAGCCTTTTATTATAATTATTAACTATTTTATGTATGTAATAAGCCTTTAATTTATTTTGTAATAAGAATTTACGATTAATAACTTTTAGTAGGTTCCAAAGTTTCTTATATACTATTTTATTTTCAATCTAATAGCAAATATGTTAAGTAAAGATTAGAGTAGTAATTAGACTTACTAACTAACACAAATATTTTAACGCGTCTAAGAGTGGTTTTTAGCCGTCAATTGGACACGACGTAAATGTAATGTAATTAAAGAGGAGGGAAAGTATTGTAAACGCGCATTTTTTTTTCGCTATAAAGACGGAAATATCCATTTTGAGCCCCCCTGAGACGATTAAGACTATTTCCAGGCGGAAACTTATCTGTGTGTCTGTCTGACAGTCTGTGTATCTATGTTTATTTTACAACGAAACCGCTCATACGCCTAGTCCTAATGAGCTGAAATTTGGCATGCAGACAGACATCATTTAGTCATGGAATAGGTAAAAAGATCCACCAGGGGGCGCACTAGTCATATTTCAATCTTGAATTTATAGACTTAAAATTTTGAACAGAGATGCTTTGTGCCCCTTATATACCACGAAAGCCCCCATATTGAAAATTAGATAATAATAATCAATTTTTGGAGCTATGACTGCCATCTACATGTTGCATTTCATAGTAAAATCCTAGCTGCCGAATGTCAGTACTGCATTGAGCATTCTACCGCACTATTAAATCAATGGTACTAAACGAAACACTGTGGATCCTGGCCGATCGTAAGGACACCCAGACACGAAATATATTGCTAACGATATAATACGTAACGAAAATACTAACCAATGACGATACTTCTAATTGTTCGTACTTTTAACTAAATTGTATAAGTTGTTCTATCCTTGTTGCAGACATCTTCAGTAATGTGAGGAGCCGCGATGTTGCCACATACGCCTCTGGCTGCGGTGGCTGTATTCGCATTTGTTATTTTCAACAATAACAACGTCGGCGGAGCTGTTGATCCCTGTAAGTCTTACACTTCTAATGTAGAACTTTTTATTGTATTGTAGATCTTATTAGTATACTAGTATAACGAGCAGTATTTGCTCTCTTTACGCGGCTTTTTTGCGGGTTGAAAGTGTTCTAATTGATATGGGTTATCGACATTATACCTGGGGACTTTATACCTTATACCGACATTATACCTGTGTAGAAAAGATATGTTCGATGATTTGCAATGATTCCAAGTAATAACATACCAACTCACTCTAATGTGATGATGTAAGAAGGCTAATTATTTTAATATTTGTACAACCTCAGCTTTTTCTTAAATTATAATCTGTATGCTGTAAGTCAGCGGCGTAACTATAAAAATAGATTCCAGTGCTAATTCTAACAAAAGGATCCTCCTCCTACTTACATTAATTATGGCATAAACGATGTAACTACTGTTATACCTGGGAGCTAAGGGGCCCTTGCTGAGTTGGCCACGAAGACCCATTCTGTTCAGGGTTGGTCACACTCACGGGTCAACACCCATCCGACGGCCACCACGCATGAAGTGGGAGCCTGGGTATGACTCTGGCCTTATGGTTAGTTTCCCTTAGGAATCAACCTTCTGGCGCTCCTGGATGGTCTGCGCACCGTGTGGCATAAGCCAATCGATTGCGCACTCTGACTAACATCTTGCGGTGTCAACTACAACGGGCGAGCCCGTCACCACAGGACGTTTTTACGATTAGTCGTTCTATCGCCCTGCAGTGAACGCAGAAGACTTTGGACAGTACATTCTACGTCCAGCTACGTCACAACCCGTGAGAGTCCAACGCCTTACCGCGAGTGAGCCAGGAATAAACCCGGCGGGCTCGAGATACTCGCGCCCTCACTACCAATTGTGACCAGATTTCTCCGGTCTCTCGATTGGTTCCGAGTTCGAGGTCGCTTGCGCGGTCCTCTCCCTTACGAAGCGGTGAAACGGAGTGCACCGAATCTGTCGCGGACCAAGGCGTCCTTTGCCCGACTCTGAACCGGGATCGGATGGCCAATGATCATTTCAAGAGCAGTCGCCGTAAGGTAGACAACTGCCCCCGCTCTATAGGAAACAATACAGTTCCCAGACTCCCCCGATTATTAGTCGGAGAGCACAATGGATTGGCTTGCGCCGCTCGGTGCGCAGACCGTCCAGGAGCGCCAGAGGATTGTTCCCAGGGGAGACTGGTTGACCCAGTGTCCTACCCAGGCTCGCACCCCATGCGTTGAGGCCATCGGATGGGTGTTGACCCGTGAGTGTGACCGACCCTGAAACAGAATGGGTCTTCGTGGCCAACTCAGCAAGGGCCCATTAGCTCCCACTCTGACTAACAGTCGGGGGAGTCTGGAAGCAGTAATGTTTCCTATAGAGCGGGGGTGGTTGCGGACCTTACGGCGACTGCTCTTGAAACGACCATCGGCTACTCGATCCTGGGTGAACAGCCGGGCAAAGGATGCCGTGGTCCGCGATAGATACGGTATACACCGTTTCACCGCTTCGTAAGGGAGTGGATCGCGCAAGCGAGCTCGAACTCGTAACCAATCGAGAGACTGATGTAATCTGGTCGCAATAATATGTAAAATCTGATCAACTTCTTTGCAACGCACGACAATTTATTTTGTATCACTTATCTATTTTTCTTAATTAAATTTTATTAAATTACAACTATGAATGTATATATTTATTACATAGCTATATTTTTTATAAAATTGGTATATTTATGTGTATATACAGGTGGTGGGTCCAAATTATTTATTTAAAAAAAAAACACTTCATTTCTTAAAATTGCATAAAAATATGCACATCTAGAGACGGGCCAAATTATCGCCTAGTTAGATGTGCTATTGGCAGTATAGGTCATGTAATATGTGTTAAACCTCCCTATATTAATTATTAAATAATTTATATAATTATTATAAGATTACATGACCTATGAATGAACTGTATACCTAATCCTATGTACCTAAATAAATAAATAAATAAATAAAAATTGGCAGCAAGGGCGTGAGTTTAAGCCCGCTGGGTAACACTCCTGGCTATCTCGCGGTTAAGGCGTTGACCTCTTACGAGTTTCTTGCGGAGCTTGACGGTGCACTGTTTTGTTCAAGTCTTCTGCGTTCACTCCAGGGAGATAGAACGACTAAACGATGCTGTACCGTTAATTTAATTACTGAATTATATTTCTCCGCCATGAATGTTGGTGAGAAATAAAAATAGCAATGTCAGTTTTTATTACTTTATTTTGAGTAGAAAATAAATATCAAGTGCGAAACTGGTATGACTAAAAAATACCCAAATAATATAATATTATTACATATATACCAATTTTTGAATATCTACATACATTATTAAATGAACTATTTAATTTGTACTAATATTATAAAGAGGTAAAGTTTGTGAGGTTGTAGGAAGTAATATCTGGATCTACTGAACTGATTTAAAAAAAAAATACCAATAGAAAGCCACGTTATTTGTTAGTGTCATAGGCAATACATTAATCCGAAAAATGAAAAGACTTTTTCGTAGTAGTAGAATTTGCAAAGTAAGTCGGAGAAAAAACGGTCGAATGAAAACGTTTTTTACGAACGCTTCCTTAACGATGAGAGATATATGATTGAGTTTAGTGAAAAGTTGTAGAGCTTGATAATGCCTATAAAAAAGTCAGCTATAGCATAGGTCTAGCTTTTATATTTAAGTCACAAAAGTACTTTTTCATATTTAAAAAATAATTTAAATCGTTAGGTCATGGTTATTGGTCATATTATCAACAATTATGAATTCTTATCAAAATAAGTAAATTTATCGTGTCAAGTGTTTAAAACAAAAGATTTTACCCTTTTACTGCATATAATTTTCCGCAAGAGATAATACGAGATAGGTATGGAACCGCAACCGTATCTTGGGTTGGAACTCCTGAAAGAATGGTACCAAATAATAACATTACATCTAATAGAGAAGTTTTGAACAATTAAAATAAAAATAATTTATTCAATCATAATCATTTCATTCACTCATTAGAAACTCGGTAATATAGCCAAATCGGTATGCAAATACATACATAATGCAGTAAAAATATAACCCCCCTTTTGGCAGTCAGGAAATAAATCATAGCACACAGTACTAACCGAACCACACTCATAATTTCATCACAAGTAAAAATGTTTGCCGCCCAACGAAGTGGGCACGGTTTAGCTAGTTTATTATAAAAAATACGAACAAATACATTTCCATTGTGGTTTTAGACTTGATTTGCACTCTGCAAAATTATTGATCAGTTTGACTATTTGTTCTTAGGCAGACGTTCCATTTTGGGTCCCCGAACTGCCGTGGGGCCCCATTGCGCCTCACCGGCTGCCCCGGTATAGTTACGCCACTGCTTCAAGTTCTTCACAAAATATAAAGTAAAATTTAAAAAGTTAGGTGACCCCCGTGCCAAAATAACGTGTTATTTTTGAAAAGTAATCTATTTCCTCTGTTTTCAACAGCGCAATGCATTGCCCCTCTTGGTTTAGAGAGCGGCATGATATTAGACGAGGACATAAAAGCAAGCAGTTCATACGATGACGGAAATGTCGGACCACTTCACAGCAGGTAAGAATCATTAGAAAAAAACGCATTTTTTAAAATCTAAAACCTTTAATTGTAACCGTTATAAGGCTATTTTAAAAACGTTGAACAGAAAAAATGACAAAAACTAAAAAAATCTAATTTGAATCATCGATATTCAATTTAATTCAATTTAGTCCTGCTCCAATTCAATTCAATTCAATGTAGGTAAGTTTTCCTGCACTTAGATGCGTTATTGCGTCTACAATTTTAGGTAATGTAATTAATTAATGAATATTATATTAAGTATCGTGATAGTTGTAATAATATAAATTAATTTTAGTTATAAATAATTGGTTTGGAAACCATTGATAAATAGAAAATAATAAATAAATAATCAAAGAAAGATCACAGGGTCTGTAGCCATAATTATTATCGGAATAAATAATTATCGGAATGGACGCGACATGATTTTGACGCGACATGACCGAGAAACTACTGGAGCTAATGATCATTAAAAAAGATCCTACTACTATTATAAACGCGAAAGTTTTTAAGAATGTAAGTATGGATGTTTGTTACTCTTTCACGCAAAAACTACCGAATGGATTTTGATGAAACTTTACAATAATATAGCTTACACATCAGAATAACTCATAGGCTATAATTTATAGAGATATAGTTTGAATTTTTTGAAAAATCTGCCATCTGCTAGCTATTCTGGCGTGCGCCGCAAAAACCGTTGGAGTTACACGTATATAATGTACTATTATATATGTTTCTATTAGTAGTATTATCACAATTATCCATCACCACACGGGTGAAGCTAGTATTATAATATTTTCTACCTGACATGCGTTGCGAGGAAAGTTTTTTTAGATTAAATATTAGAAACGCCGAGACCTGGTAGAGCCTTTTAATAATGATCTTCTCCTATGGAGAAGGGGAATCTTGGAAAAAAACGAAAAAAAAACATCGGACAAAAGTGACGTATTACTTTTCCGGCCAATTAACCGACGAGAAGTATTATGGACGTTTTTTTTCGAGATGAAGACGGAAATATCCATTGTGAGCCCCCCTGAGACGATTAAGACCACTTCCAGATGCAGGTCTGTTTGTGTGTCTGTGTGTATTCCTTCATGATAGCGCCCAAACGTGTAATCCGATTGAGCTTAAAATTGGCATGCAAGCAACATTTGGTAAGAGCATCATGGTAAGAGTTGAAAAAGTTGTGGTAATAATCAGTCCACCAGGAGAAGCCTTAGTCATATTTCAATCTTGTAATATTAGGCTTAGAGATTTGAAATTTTGTACACAAATGCCTTATTGGAACCAAAACACGTTATGAAATTTTGGATACATTTTATATACTGCGATACATTTTAATCAAATATTAACGCCATCGGTTGGCGCTTGGCTTAACCCCACCCTTAGCTAAGGAACGTATCGGTCCGCCCAAAGCAGTTGCAATAGAACCCAACCGGGTTCGCCCGCACATCTATTTTATTTGTGAAATTAATATTCAGATCAAATT
Organism: Micropterix aruncella; assembly: GCA_944548615.1. NCBI lineage: Eukaryota > Metazoa > Arthropoda > Insecta > Lepidoptera > Micropterigidae > Micropterix > Micropterix aruncella. The sequence continues at coordinate 647,147 of OX155980.1, forward strand.
AGTCCTTGGCTACTTGCCGGTAAAGTCTTAGGTTCACACAGCCGATTTTTGAAATTATAAATACAGGTGTAATACTCAAATATTTGGAATGAATGTGTAAAATGGCATGGAAACCTTGTTGCTAAATTTAAAAGTCGTTTAAAAGTAAATCAAATGCGTCATTTCGCGCGACAATAAAAATAACGTTTAACATACAGTACAGACAGATGCAGACCGTCCAGATATAGTTGGTTGCGCGTAGTAAAATCCTTGCTGCCAAATCGTAGTACGGCATTTAGCGATCTAATACGCTATATAATCAATGGTTAGGGCCAATGGCCCAATGGCCGGTTGGCATTATGATCATTAGTTACTAATCGTGTTATTCGCCAATATAAGACAAATATGTAACAAGGAGTATTTCTACAAAATATAATAATAAAATTTTGTGCTGCTTGTAGTGCTTACAAAATGTTAATACAAATTAGGGTCGCTTTAATAAAGGTACACTTTCAGTCTCTTCTTGGGCTATTCATGACATGGAAATCAACACTAACAAGTGCTCTGTTTTAACCATCAACTAAGAAGAAAACACCTTGCTTTTTCCCATACACAATAAACGGGTCAATTTTAAAAAGGTCAACCGACGTGAGGGACCTGGGAATTACATTTGATACGCAGTTGAACTTCCGTGCACACATTACAAATATTTGCAATCGTGCTAGCAAAATTGTCGGTTTTGTTATTCGCATATGCAAACAGTTTAATAATATTCATGTAATGTTTCTACTATATAATTGTTTAGTCCGTAGCATACTTGAATATAATTCGGTCATCTGGTGTACAAGTGGAAACAATTACATTCAGATGGTAGAGCCTATTCAAAGAAATTTTTTAAGATGTATTTATTACAGAAAATACAATATTTAATTTTATCCATACTTATTTCCGTCCGATTTTGTGCTAGGAATGGTAGCATACAACCGTCTTGAAACGCATCGATATATTTCACTAATTATATTTGCATATAAATTAATTCAAGGAACTATTTATTTGCCAGAGATACTATGTAAGTTTGAATTGTACGTACCGGTAAATTACACAGCGAGGAGATCGCATCTATTGTTTAATGTGCCGTACCACCGTACAAATATTTTTGTAGACAGGCCAGTGGGAAGGGTTATAGCTCTTCTTAATTCCTTACCCACAGAAATAGATATCTTTTGTATATCCCTTTGGCAGCTAAAAAGGCAACTCCCTGCTATCTCATATTTTTCATAATCTGTGTTTTATTTAGTTTTATATTTTTAAGTTTTTTTCTTGTTCAATGTTAGCATTAATTTGGTTATGTAGTCATTATTTTTAGACTTACACTCTAGCTTTAATATTCAAGGGCGAATTGGATTCATCTGTAATGCCCTTGAATACTATTTGAAACTAATAAATAATAATAATTAATACGCGTGCCACCGACTCGCATATTTTTTATGACGAACCGATGATATTGTACCGCAGCAGCAAAATTTCATTTCTCCTCCTTGCCTCAGGTTTGACTGACAAAGAAGATTATGTTACGATAGTGGGAGTCGTCCCGCGACTCGCGGAAATGAATTCAAAGACTGGGACGCCCAGATAGGAGGAAAACGACGCGCGACGACAGAGAACAAGAAAGGATATTGCAAAACGTCGCGAGTATTCCTTCGCGGCTGCGATACGGCGCGACATCCGTTTCAACGCTATCGTTTTAGCACATCCTCTAAGTGTGTACCTTCTCCCTAATATTTGTAAAAAAATGTGGTGGGGTCCTTCACTCGCTCGATGGAAATAAGACTTGTCTCTGTTCTCCGTTTCATATTAGCGTTGATAATAATAGCGTATTATGTAGACCACTTAATGCCGTACTACTATTTGCGCTATACTTTGCGTATTTTAACTCATTAATGATTTATGAATTACTATTTTGGGGAAATGCTGCAACCAGTAAAAGAATCTTTCTTTTGCAAAAGAGAGCACTGCGCAGTATGTATCAGGTAACGACTAGGACCTCATGCAAAGAATATTTCAGCAAGGCCCTTGCCTTGTTGGACTTGTTGAATACCCATGACTATGTATTCGGCGTTCATATACCAGTGTTTAATGTATGCTAGACAGCACCTAGCAGAACACCAATTAATACAGACATTCACTCGCATCATACCCTCGGTAGCTCTCTTTTATGCGTACCCCGAATACGACTGGCAAAAGTACAGAAAAGCTACTTGTACCTTAGCATTAATTTCTATAATCTACTCCCTACAAAATTTAAACAGCTGGAGGACATAAAATTTAAAAAAAACATCAATGAGATGTTGATAGGCCACCCTTTCTATAATCTGGCCAAATTTGAGGGCCATGATTTTTCAAATACTGTGCCATTTAAATTAATTAAAAAAGTAGAGCCTTAATGTCTGATTATTTTACATGGTCTTATATCAGTACTTTAGTTTAAAATGCATAATGTAGATTTAGTTTGATTATTTAACATTTTACTGACAATTTGAATATTACGATAAATAATTTTACTACGTATCTTTTCGAATTACTAACTAATTCAAATATTAGGCTTCTATTTTATATCTAGTAGTTAATTCTTGACTACCTAGGTATGTTCAGTAACTTACTACCTAACCCAATTATTTTGACACTTCCAAGAGCGGTCTTTAGCCATCAATTGGGCACGACGAAAATGTAATGTAATGTAATGTATAATAGGATTTTACGGAACGCAAATAGTAGATCACAGTCGTAATCATAATCATAATCATGATCAATTTTATTTAAAAAAAAGACAAGGTTAGTAAAGTAGTGATAGTAGAGCTTGTTTCCAGCCCTTGATCATGATGTCACTTGGATCTATAAGATCTTTTGTAACTACCCACTTTGTGGTTGGGTCAGTAGTCGGCTAGTAGCCCGGTACTGCTTACCAGGCCAAGCAGATCACTGACCTTTAAGTTGGGCATATCGCAGAAGGCTCGTCACGGTAAACTGTGTCTTTTTGCGGCGAGGCTTGGCCACCGACCAACGATGTGTATGCTGTCTTCAGGTTCTTCGCCACATATTCGGCAGTCGTTGCTCTCGGTCAAGCCAAGGTTGAATAGATGTTCTCTAAGGGTCGTGTGTCCGGTGAGGAGACCGATTGTGGTTCTAAGGTTCTTCTTGCTCATGGCAAGTAGGACCTTGGTTTTCTTTTGAACAATCAAATAGGTAAATACATAATATGGTGAAATCGTCCAAAAAATATCTATTTATGTTTAAGATAACTACTTACATAAATATATAGTAGCCTAATAAGAGGTCGCATTCATTGGTCCCAAACATTGATTAATCTTCTGTTATCTTTAATACACATATACTTTACTAATCCCGGGCATCCCTACCGTCATTTACAAACTCACGCTGCATAAACAGATATCTTCCCACGGGTCTTTGTTTGTGTAATCATCCGACCAAAGAACCCACGAATATATTGTACGTGTTTATATATGCAGTGAAATGCAACGATTGACAAGGTAAGAGATCACATTACGATACTCCTGGCGGAGTGCTACGGAAATGAAGGCCCCAGGGGGATGTTGGCGGTATACTCTCACCCTAACGTTGCCAGAACTGCCATAATTTTCACACACGTGTAACAGATTTCCTAAAATAGAATTCGTCACATTTATTTTGTGATGAGGGCGACTAAAATAGAAAAAAAAACAGTTTTGTCACAACAAAACTTTTCCGCCAAGTAGCCAAGGTCATATGGAACGATTTTGAGCATGAAGGACTTTGATCTGATTACAGGGATAGTCGGCGACGAGCGCGGATAGTGATAATGCAGCGAATTATGCATGCACTTTCGATTCAATCGTTTAACCTTTTGGAAGCCAATCATTCCACGCAAAGTTTTCTACGCACTCGATTTTTTTTGTAGAAGTATATTCAGTATAATACCTACATATATATCATACCTAAAATTAAATATAAATATATTTATATACATACATAATATATTTTTAAGCTATTGCATAGCTTTTATCGCGGGCCTAGGCCAGCGCGGCGACCGAATGAAGAAATTTCTTAACGAAAATTAATGATTTTAAACTGATAATTACGTCTAAACGAGTACTGCTTACGATTCGAAAAAAATATATGTTAAACAAGAACATTTTTCTAATATTCTTAGCTTTGAATATTTTAGATTTTGTTTATATTACATAGTGTAATTAATTTGTGAAATTAGGTCTAACCGAACACAAAAACGACTACTACGCAAATACTATCTGGCGTATTATTATGAAACCTGCACCATTTTAAAGATAATTTAATTTTCTATCTTTTTATCTACGATTTTTTTCGAATAATCCGTTTTTTTTTGCTTCATCAAATAAAAAATTCGTGCGCGGCGCTCTATCGGAAGACGTTGTAATTATTCCGAATCATTTGCTACCCCAGCCGCAAATGATTCGGAATAATAACGTTTTCCGATAGAGCGCAGTTATCTGATATCAGAAAAAATAAAATAAATAAAATAAATAAATAATTATAATTACATAAGTTGTTAAAAATGCTATGCAATAGCTTTACCGCGGCAGTCCCCGAGTGCCACACGTATTTTTTTTATCTATTTTGTCTCTCCCTTTCACCTCACTTCCCATCCTGATTCCCCCCATTCTCAAGCGGAAACAATATAAATTTATATTGCGTTCATTTTGTATACTTTATATTCGGAATCACATTAATGGATCGTTGTCAATTTAAATAGGTTTTTATTGGATTGTATGTATGTAGTTCTGTTTGGTTCCAGAATAAAATAAAATAAATAAAAATACGTGTGGCACTCGGGGACTGCCGCGGTAAAGCTATTGCATAGCATTTTTTAACAACCTATGCAATTATATTTATTTATTTATTTTATTTTTTCTGATATCAGATAACTGCGCTCTATCGGAAAACGTTGAAATTATTCCGAATCATTTGCTTCCGCAGCCGCATAATTTAAACGTCTTCCGATAGAGCGCCGCGCACGATATTTTTATTCGATAAAGCAAAAAAAACGGATATTATTCGAAAAAACTACTATTCGAAAAAAATCGTAGATAAAAAAATAGATAATTAAATTATCTTTAAAATGGTGCCGGTTTCATAATAATACGCCAAATAGTATTTGCGTAGTAGTCGTTTTTATGTTCGGTTAGACCTAATTTCACAAATTAATTACACTTTGTAATATAAACAAAATCTAAAATATTCAAAGCTAAGAATATTAGGAAAATGTTCTTGTTTAACATATATTTTTTTCGAATCGTAAGCAGTACTCCTTTAGACGTAATTATCAGGTTAAAATCATTAATATTCGTTAGGAAATTTCTTCATTCGGTCGCCGCGCTGGCCTACTAGGCCCGCGATAAAAGCTATGCAATAGCTTAAAAATACGTGTGGCACTCGGGGACTGCCGCGGTAAAGCTATTGCATAGCAATTTTAACAACTTATGCAATTATAATTATTTATTTATTTTATTTTTTCTGATATCAGATAACTGCGCTCTATCGGAAAACGTTGAAATTATTCCGAATCATTTGCGGCTTCGGTAGCAATTTAAACGTCTTCCGATAGAGCGCCGCGCACGAATTTTTAATTCGATAAAGCAAAAAAACGGATTATTCGAAAAAAACGTAGATAAAAAGAAAGATAATTAAATTATCTTTAAAATGTTGCAGGTTTCATAATAATACGCCAGATAGTATTTGCGTAGTAGTCGTTTTTGTGTTCGGTTAGACCTAATTTCACAAATTAATTACACTATGTAATAGAAACAAAATCTAAAATATTCAAAGCTAAGAATATTAGTAAAATGTTTTTGTTTAACATATATTTTTTTCGAATCGTAAACAGTACTCGTTTAGACGTAATTATCAGTTTAAAATCATTAATTTTCGTTAAGAAATTTCTTCATTCGGTAGCCGCGCTGGCCTAGGCCCGCGATAAAAGCTATGCAATAGCTTAATAAAATAATATATAATATTAGGGTGGACGCATTGCAACCACAATCTTTTCAGCTCATGCCATGACCAAATGATGCCTGCATGCCGAATTTCAGCTCAATCGGATGAAGCGTTTCAGCGCTATCGTTGGAGAATACACAGACAGACAAACATAAGTGTGTCCACAATACTTTTCTTAACCAGGAAAGTAAAAGGAGTGTAATATGTCCAGGTTTCATCTATGTATGTTTTCTGTTTCTTTATTCCACTATAACTTCTAAACGCTCGGACCGTAGAAGTATGTGGTGTTGTTAGCACCGTTATGTCATCCCAGGTGGCATAGGTTAGCTTAACTGTGAAAATGTCATTTAAATAGTTGCCTAAATGTCCAAATCTACAAATGTCAATAAATTTACATAAATATATCATCTTTGGTGTCAAATGAAAGGTCTGATTCGGTACATAAAATAAATATATATGTATCTAAATAAACCACAAATATTTTATAAAAACGTCAAAACTCCAGAGATTTTATTTTTTTTGTCGAAATTCACAAGTGAAAAAATGGTTCTGGAATGTTATTTTTGGCGGCCCTGTATCTCGGGCCACGATTTTTTTTTTGGCAAAACAAAAATCTTACTTTTTTCTGTATTTAAAGTTATGTTTAATTGAAAAAATATACGTGTGGCACTCGGGGACTGCCGCGGTAAAGCTATTGCATAGCATTTTTAACAACTTATGCAATTATAATTATTTATTTATTTTATTTTTCCTGATATCAGATAACTGCGCTCTATCGGAAAACGTTGAAATTATTCCGAATCATTTGCGGCTGCGGTAGCAATTTTCGGAATAATTTAAACGTCTTCCGATAGAGCGCCGCGCACGAATTTTTTATTCGATAAAGCAAAAAAACGGATTATTTAAAAAAAACCGTAGATAAAAAGATAGATAATTAAATTATCTTTAAAATGGTTCAGGTTTCATAATAATACGCCAGATAGTATTTGCGTAGTAGTCGTTTTTGTGTTCGGTTAGACCTAATTTCACAAATTAATTACACTATGTAATATAAACAAAATCTAAAATATTCAAAGCTAAAAATATTAGGAAAATGTTCTTGTTTAACATATATTTTTTTCGAATCGTAAGCAGTACTCGATTAGACGTAATTATCAGTTTAAAATCATTAATTTTCGTTAAGAAATTTCTTCATTCGGTCGCCGCGCTGGCCTAGGCCCGCGATAAAAGCTATGCAATAGCTTAAAAACTTCTGAGATTATGAAGGTGGGAGCTAATGGGCCCTTGCTGAGTTGGTCACGAAGACCCATTCTGTTCAGGGTTGGTCACACTCACGGATCAACACCCATCCGGCGGCCTCCACGCATGAAGTGCGAGACCGGGCAGGACTCTGGCCTTAAGGCTAGTTTCCCCTAGGAGTCAACCGTCTGGCACTCCTGGACGGTCTGCCCACCGTGCGGCGTAAGCCAATCGATTGTGCACTCTGACTAACAGTCGGGGGAGTTAGTAAGCAGTACTGTTTCCTATAGATTGGGGGTGGTTGCGGACCTTACACGTGGCGGAGCTTGACGGTGGACTGTTTTGTCCAAGTTTTCTGCGCTCACTTCACGGGAGATAGAACGAACAATCGTTAAAACTTCCTGAGGAGACGCGTTCGCTCATTGTAGTTGACAACTCTATTTGATACTATAAAGGTAACCCCCTGCCTGAATTAACATGGAAATATGCCGTGTATTAAGCTAAAAGGTGACTACGTCGAAACTAACGTCATCATACTCGATATATTAAACGCTGTAGTAAGTCTACTACTTTAATAGTAATTATCCTCACACTGCTTATTAAATTTCTTTTAATATAATTATTTCTACGGCTTCTATTATAAAATATACCTATGCACCTAAGTTTCAGTATAATTTAGTAACTGTATAACTTTTAAGCTATTGCATAGCTTTTATCGCGGGCCTAGGCCAGCGTGGCGACCGAATGAAGAAATTTCTTAACGAAAATTAAATATTTTAAACCGATAATTACGCCTAAACGAGTACTGCTTACGATTCGAAAACAAGAACATTTTCCTAATATTCGTAGCTTTGAATATTTTAGATTTTATTTATATTTCATAGTGTAATTAATTTGTGAAATTAGGTCTAACCGAACACAAAAACGACTACTACGCAAATACTATCTGGCGTATTATTATGAAACCTGCACCATTTTAAAGATAATTAAATTATGCATATTTTTATCTACATTTTTTTACGAATAATCCGGTTTTTTTTCATTATCGAATAAAAAATTCGTGCGCGGCGCTCTATCGGAAGACGTTTAAATTATTCCGAATCATTTGCAAATGATTCGGAATAATTTCAACGTTTTCCGATAGAGCGCAGTTATCTGATATCAGAAAAAATAAAATAAATAAAATAAATGAATAATTATAATTGCATAAGTTGTTAAAAATGATATGCAATAGCTTTACCGCGGCAGTCCCCGAGTGCCACACGTATTATTATTTAAAAAGTGTTAGTCGTATGATTACGTTGTTAGAAAACCGCTTGCTGTGAACCCTTGAAGTCGGTAATTACTAAACAATCAGTTTAGTTGCGTTCAATACGAAACTATCTGCGTACCTGCATTATGGATAGCAATATTTACAGTGAAACGAGCGGAACTCATATGAATACGATGCGACAGTCACCTCTATACCGCAAAAGAGGGGATTCGCGCTTGTAGTTTTTATTCTGCGGTTTAGACTTATTGTTTAAAATACTGAAAAAGGGATAAAATATAAAAAAAATATATATATACTAAAATAAAAAAAAATAAAATACATAATAATAATAATAAAAACGATTATAAATTAAAATTAAAATATTTTTTAAAATATGTCTTAGATCTTTCCTTGACACAACCGTGGCACTCTAGTGTGACTCCCGAAGTGAGCTCGCCTTAACACAGGGGTGCCTAGCAAGGCGGGTTCGGCTGCTCTTTGCTTAGCACAATTGAAAGATTATCATTTGCGTTTAATGTATGCGCTATGTAACCTGGGCTCAGACAGATGTGTATATAAATCTCAAAGCATACAACGGCCTTGTCTAAATTGTCATTTCATTTTCTGTTGTGCTCATGCATTTGAATGTATATGTATATGTAAATAAATAAATATGTAAATAAATAAATAATATAAAATAAATGCTGTAATAAACTGGCAACTCCGCTCTCGTCTCCCTCTCCCCTGCCCGCTGTTTAAACCCCACACACCTCATCCGCCGTACATCACGGCGCACCCGGAAGCCGAACACATAAATTCGACGATAAGCAAAAATAACATCAAAAATCGTCGCCTGTCCTGCGAGCCGAGGGGAAAATTGCCAGCGCTCTTAATAAAAGCAAAATATTTCAACAAGGTGCGTTCGGAGCGGCTCACCGTGAGGAGACTATGAAAAAATGCGCGAAGGAACGGCGGCGAAAGAGAGAAGGGGGGAGGGGGGGGGGTGTTGAGAAAAGGTATCATGCCTAAGCCGCCGCCTACTTCTTTTGAGGGTAGCGTCTTCTGAATCTGAGGCTGGCTCCATTTGGGGCGAGGGATCTCTTCATTTAATTTGAATTCCATTTCACTGTATCGGCCCTCTATCGGTGGTTTACTAAGATTGAGTTTTGCTGAATTCCTTATGTGATTTATTTTCTGTGAGACGGATAATAAACGTATTTTCGATTAACATAAAAATACGATTAATTGATCGAGGCCGATATCATATTAATTTATTCATTTTTAAACTCTCCAATAATATAATTTACAATGTTCAAAACCTAACTAGGCTGTTCTAATGTAGACAATTTTTGTAATCGTTATAATTTTGAGAAATCTTTTAAACATTATCGTACTTAATTGTGGTCACATTGCCTTAATTAACTACATAAATTCAAAACAAAATTTTTAAAAATTATAAACTATTATTATTATGCAAATAATTAAAAATATAATATGTAATTTAAAAAATCGCCATTTCGCCAAAATATGCATACAAAATTGAAAATATTATTAAAAAAATCGTCAAGAGTAGTCAATCTATATATATATAAAACAAAGTCGGGTTTGTTCCAACACTTATAACTCGAGAACGGCTGGACCGATTTTCATGGTTTTTGATTTGTTGTATTTGACTCCATCCCGAATAGCAGAATAACTATTAAAAAAAAAATACGTGCGGCACTCGGGGACTGCCACGGTAAAGCTATTGCATAGCATTTTTTTAACAACTTATGCAATTATAATTATTTTTTTTATTTTATTTTTTCTGATATCAGATAACTGCGCTCTATCGGAAAACGTTGAAATTATTCCGAATCATTTGCGGCTGCGGAAGCAAATGATTCGGAATAATTTAAACGTCTTTCGATAGAGCGCCGCGCACGAATTTTTTATTCAATAAAGCAAAAAAACCGAATTATTCGAAAAAAATCGTAGATAAAAAGATAGATATTTAAATTATCTTTAAAATGGTGCAGGTTTCATAATAATACGCCAGATAGTATTTGCGTAGTAGTCGTTTTTGTGTTCGGTTAGACCTAATTTCACAAATTAATTACACTATGTAATATAAACAAAATCTAAAATATTCAAAGCTAAGAATATTAGGAAAATGTTCTTGTTTAACATATATTTTTTTGAAATCGTAAGCAGTACTCGTTTAGACGTAATTATCAGTTTAAAATCATTAATTTTCGTTAAGAAATTTCTTCATTCGGTCGCCGCGCTGGGCTAGGCCCGCGATAAAAGCTACGCAATAGCTTAACAACTGTATGTCTGTGTCTGTGTGTATTCCTCTATAATATCGTCAAAATTTTGGCACGCAGGCATCATTTGTTCATGGCTAGAGTTGGAAAGATTGTGGTTGAAATCGGTCCAGTAGAGCGCACTAGTAATACTTCGGTCTTGAAATATTGTATACTAGCTGCGCCCAGCGGTTTCACCCGCGTGGTGATGGAAAATTGTGATAATGATGATAGAAAACCATATATCTTTATACATTATAGCCTATGTGTTATTCTGATGTGTAAGCTATATTATTGTAAAGTTTCATCAAAATCCATTCAGTAGTTTTTGCGTGAAAGAGTAACAAACATCCATACATACATACAAACTTTCGCGTTTATAATATTAGTAGGATAGACCAGAAATTTGGTACATCCATGACTTGTTGGGCCGAAATCACGTTAAATTTTCGTATATTCGCGTAAACGATTACATCGAACATGTTTAATGCGTTGCACTCTCATTCATTATCCGCACTCGTTGACTCTTGATATATTCGACGTTTCCTTGCCGGACGGTGTGAGTTCCTTTTGTGAAAAATTCTTCCATAGCCCTAGACTACTTGCAGGGAAAGTTTTAGGGTGACGCAACCGATTTTTAAGCTATTGCATAGCTTTTATCGCGGGCCTGGGCCAGCACGGCGACCGAATGAAGAAATTTCTTAACGAAAATTAATGATTTTAAATTGATAATTACGTCTAAACGAGTACTGCTTACGATTCAAAAAAATATATGTTAAACAAGAACAGTTTCCTAATATTGATAGCTTTGAATATTTTAGATTTTCTTTATATTACATAGTTTAATTAATTTGTGAAATTAGGTCTAATTGAACACAAAAACGACTACTACGCAAATGCTATCTGGCCTATTGTTATGAAACCTGCACCATTTTATAGATAATTTAATTATGTATCTTTTTATCTACGATTTTTTTCGAATAATCCGTTTTTTTGCTTTATCGAATAAAAAATTCGTGCGCGGCGCTCTATCGGAAGACGTTTTAATTATTCCGAATCATTTGCTACCGCAGCCGCAAATGATTCGAAATAATTTCAACGTTTTCCGATAGAGCGCATTTATCTGATATCAGAAAAAATAAAATAAATAAATATTTATAATCGCATAAGTTGTTAAACATGCTATGCAATAGCTTTACCGCGGCAGTCCTCGAGTGCCACACGTATTTTTTTTAGTTTTGTCGATTTAACTTCGTACATTTTCTGAGATATATCGAAAAGTTGACTCGTATTCATAAACTATTCACCTAAAATAGATGAGATTGAAGCTTGTACGAGTGCATCAAATTTAAAGACCTTTGCATCAATCGAGTAGAGTTACGACGCTGCTTCTATCGTTCGGGCGATTCTGAAGCTTGGCAAGCAATTTCTCGCCAAGAAAGCGATTCATCCACGGCAAAATCACCGGTCTCGCGCGCGTCGCGCAATGTTTGGAAACTTTCATTGTTTCCCAGAATGGAAGACATAAATCCGTCGATCGGTGGATTCGATTCGCGCGGCGACGTGTTGTTACACAAAGTTAGTGCGGAGACCGGAGAGCTTTGCGATTGGATGCGCGTTATTCGGAAGCCCACAGTAGTCAATGGTTTTCAAGTGCTAGGGTACAGTATACATAGAGTCACTACACCTACTGTAGTGTGATGACCCTCATTAAATATAGATATATAGAAAGACGGTGCTATAATATTAAATAATATTATTTACTTTCCTGGCCCACCAACTAACCACAAGGGAAAGTCTGGTGAACGCGCAAAATTTTTTTTTGAAGAAGGTTATAATAAATATGTTGTTTATTATAACCGCTGATCACATTTTTTTCACATTAGCCGTTGCAATAACAACTACCGTAAAAACTCTTTTTTAAACCGTGTGTGTAGGGTTTACGATGAACGATACGCATCAATAGATATCTTCGCTGAATCGAACATTGGATTCAGAAATTTGTTAAAGAGGGCGATATTTAACACTTAATATTCAAAATTTAATAATTATTTAAAATTTATTACTTATTATCTACTGTTTGCCCTTGTACTTATTCATTCCAATGTACCTGTCTAAACTTCAAATATCGTACTGGTAAATTTGTTAAATACGTGGAAACCCATCATTATAATGTATTTATTTTTACTATATTCCTCCTTCCCTTCCTGGTCCCTCCCTTCCTATCCTCTTTCTTTCCTCGATTTTTTTCTTTCTCTTATAACCATAATGTTACCAGTCTTTTGTAGTGAGCGTCATTTTGAATGGCTGTAGCTTGGCCTAATTGCGTGGTAAATATGTTATGGAGTTTTTTCGCTAGGTAAATATAGTGTCTTTGTCCAAAGGTCGCTCTCATTTTTGGTTGTACAAGTAGAAAACTGGAAATCTGTAAAACAAAACGCTATAATTTGCTATAATATTACTATCATTGCTGTATATCCATTGATTGTTTCAGTGTATTTGTCAAAATATTTTCATATATAGAGTAAGTTTCTACATTCTGTTAATATTTTAGAAAAATAAATTGAATTGAATTGAATTATCTCAACTGAAACTCAAAAAGATTTTTTCTTCTCCAGAAAAGATTGGTACGCAGTTTATATAGAGTCTCTCCAAGAAGTTCTTGTAAGCCACTGTTCATAGAAACAGGAATCATGACTCTATTTTCTTCCTTCATATATCAAAATGTTATGTACGCTCGTAGACGCCTAGCAGAAGTTCCGGTGAATAGTGATTTTCATCATCACGATACGAGTAATAAATCCAATCTCCACACCGACAGCGACTTAGCAAACTGCGATGCGGTTTTATTCACCAAAATGTGTCCTTCTATAATAAGATTCCAGAGCAAATAAATAGCCTTGGAGTAGACCAATTTAAAAAAATAATTATAAATAATTTGGTAAGAAACCCTTTTTATGGTATAAGGGAGTTTGAAAATTCCGAGTTTATTGTCCATGTTGATAATTAGCAAAAGTTGTAAAATTTTAACATAACGGTATCATGATACCTGGCATTCTAATTCTCATATAATTTAGTATACATCTATTTATGTTTAAAAAATACGAAGGCATATTGCTGGATTGACAATAAAATTATTTTACGTTGATTATTCTACATAGAATTTGTATCTCTCTTTTAATATATTATTCTCTCTTACTTTTAATGACATTAGTATATTTTAATTATTTGTAAGTAGGTAATATTGAATATAATATTACAGCCATGACAACTATCATGATGGTTATGTTTTTAATAATTAAATTTTAAGCATTTAATTTTCTGACGCATCCAAGTGTAGGAATGCCTATCTACTGGAGTAGTTGATTGTATTGTATTGTATTGTATTGTATAATAAATTGAATTGAAAAAATAAATAAAATAATACCTTGAAGAATATTGTGAAATCAATTTAAAATATTCGCAAAACTTAGAATCACACTAAATGGTAAACTAATACAAGTTGAGTTAAAACTATCAAATTTCATAGAAATGTTAATAGAAATAAAATCAATCAAAATTAAATTTCAATAATCAATGAAAAATCGATAATAAATAAAATGTCAAATTATCCTAAAAGGTAAACAATTATATTGTTTAAATTCCGGCATACATTTCAATCAAATATTAATGCCGAGCCGCCTGAGGCTAGCCGAGAAACTTAGAGTTTTATTTTTATTACTTTTACTTTAAAAAAAACAAAACAATTATAGCAAACTTAAATTTCGAAACAACATATTTTTTTCCTAGGTTACGAAGCGAAAGCGGTGGTGGAGCTTGGTGTCCAAAACACCAAATCACCACGGATCTCAAGGAATGGCTAGAAGTCGATCTGCACACCATCCACATGATTACTGCAACTGCAACTCAGGGCAGATTTGGAAATGGCCAAGGGCAAGAGTTTACTGAGGCCTATCAACTAGATTACTGGAGGCCTAAATTAGGAAAGTGGGTTCGGTATCGAGATGTCAACGGAGATGAGGTACCTTTTTTTATCATTATGCCTATAAGTGATTAGAAATATATGCTAGTTGCGAAAAATCTCTTACATTTAGATCTATGTATATTCATATAGAAAAATTATATGAAATATATAACATTAATATATAATATACAATCTATACTAATATTATAAAGAGTTAAATTTTGTGATGTTGTATGCAGTAATTTTTGGATCTACTAGACCGATTTTGAAAATTCTTTTACCAATAGAACTCCACGTTATTTGTGAGTGTCATAGGCTATATATTAATCCGAAAAATGAAAGGACTTTTTCGTGGTAGTCAGATTTGCAAAATAAGTCGGAGAATAAGCGGTCGAACGAAAACGTTTCTATCTGACGCTGCCTTAACGATGAGAGATATGAAGTTCTAGAGAAAAGTTGTAGAGCTTGATAATGCCTACAAAAAAGTCAGCGACAGCATATGTCTAACTTTTATATTTAAGTCACAAAAAGTAGTATTTTGTATTAAAAAAATAATATTAAATTTCTATAATTAAATAATAATTATTAAAATAACAATAAAGATAAATAATCGTTGGGTCATGTTTATTGGTCATATTATCAACAATTATGAATTCTTATCAAAATAAGTATATTTATCGTCTCAAGCGTTTAAAACCAAAGACTTTTCCCTTTTATTGCATATTTTTTCCCTTTTGCTGCAAAAATAGTTAAAGAGATAATACGCTCACAAATAAGACACTCACAAGAAGACACTCACAAATAACGGTACTATAGTCAAATTGCAAATACATACATACATATGCAGTAAAAATATAACCCTTCTTTTGGAAGTCAGGAAATACATCATAGCTCTCAGTACAAACCGAACCACACTCATAATTTCATCACAGGTAAAAAGTTTGACCGCCCAACGAAGTGGGCATGGGTCAGTTAGTTTTATATAAAACCGCTATATAAAAACCCTATGTATTTTGTCTGGTATATTCTAAACAAGTAATGTTATTGAGAAATCTAAGAAAAAAAAATAAGCACTTTATTTACCTACTTTTTAAAAACTCAAAGATTAAATTATTTCTATATATTTCATATTTTAAATTTTAGCTATAATACTATACTAAGTTTTGCTCGTCTTTATAGTAAATACTTAATTTAAGCAGGCAGGCTTTAGAAATAGAATGACATAATATTCTCTTAAGAATGAGATGATAACACTTTTGAAATTTTGTAGGTCCTCAAAGGAAATACAAATACATACTTGCAATCGAAACAGGAGCTCGATCCACCGATTTGGGCTTCCAAAATTCGGTTTCTTCCATACAGCTCTCATAGGCGAACTGTCTGTATGAGGATCGAGCTTTATGGATGTTATTGGAATGGTAAATATTACAATTAAGCATTTATTATTGAATGAATGATTTCGCTATTCTCGGACCGCATACTAAATAATTTAATTTTTGTTTATTTTTATCAAAGAAATATTTTTAAAATACACAGCTTCATTAAATCGTTTCCGTATTTAACAACTGAGTCATGAAATAGTTCTGGTCTGATGAACACGATATTGTGTCCTTTGTTTGTGTTCCTTCCGTGCTCCTCAAAATCAAATCGAGACAAATTTATTGTCTTTATTTTATTTTATTTTTTATTTTATTATTATTAAGAAAACTTACAGCTATTACGGGAGAAATAACTGAATTTTATTTATAGACTACAATGCCAGTTAAAAGTTTCCACTAGGAGGAAGTGGAGGGGAATTAAAGTTATACATTTTGTTTTAATAATATTTTATTTTATTATTTTATAATTATGGAAATTTTATGGTTTATTTTATTATTGAAGAAACAAAAGAAAGAAGAAAAGAAACAATATATGTAATTATTTCACTCGTCCTTGAATATTGCCTTTAAAACCTTATACCTACATAGTTGTTTAGATATTAGTGCTGTGGATACATGACTTCATCCTTATGACAATCATCCTTATTTACTCGTAAAATCACTCAAATACTTATTATTTCAGGGGAAATAACAGACAAGACGAGCTACTTGACAGATGAAAGAATTTAAAATTTCGAATTTCGTTTTTTATTTTTTAAAGGTGCGATATAAAGAACCTGCGATCAATAATATTCAGCTGAAAATTAAAACTAAATGCGTGACGTGCCCTCACATCAATGAAAGGAAGCAGTCAGCTCTTTCCTATTAGTTGGAAATAATTCCTATTGTAAATAATCTATTTAGGTTAAAGGTAAACTTTCCAACTAATAGGAAAGAGCTGACTGCTTCCTTTCATTGATCTGAGGGAATGTCACGCATTTAGTTTTAATTTTCAGCTGAATATTATTGATCGCAGCTTCTTTATATCGCACCTTTAGAAAATAAAAAACGAAATTCGAAATTTTAAATTCTTTCATCTGTCAAGTAGCTCGTCTTGTCTGTTATTTCCCTTAAAATAATAAGTATTCGAGTGATTTTACGCGTAAATAAGGATGATTGCTTAATTTTTGAGATAATTGGATGAAGGGTGAGCGTTACTAGTTGTAAAATGGGCCCAACTAAACCTACTTCTCTTTCCGCAAGTGAGAGACATCTATCATTCTCGTTTGTTACACCAAAGCATTCCCGAATCCCACCAAGGGAGTCCTTCGTCACGATGTAAGTGGCTTTTATAATTATTTACTTTATAATCATCTATTTAATCAATTCTAAAAAGTATATATTTAATTCCAATGAAGGTAGTATTAAATTATGCCTACCTATTATAAAATTTGAGTAAATTTCCTTTTTAGTCATCAACTTTCCTATATTTTTTAATATCCTATACCTATTTACTGAAATGGCCACGACATGATTCAGTGCGGTCAAGATTAATCAATATTTTCACAAATGTGCATCGTCAATTTTGTGCTAAATTAAGTTTTTTGCGACATTTATGTATGTAATAACCGCTGGGCCGATGACTTTATTTTATTTATTCATTTATTTTGCATACATTAGTGTTATCAGACATCAGTGTGATCGCATAGATATACATTGTACCCGTAATAAGTATAAAAGCAATAGTTATAAAATAGTTATAAAAGCAATAAAGAAATGAACACAACCCATACGATCATTCTAAATGAATGTGATATTATGATACCGTGTTTGTTCTTAACCCTTCGAGTAGCGGCATAATTTCATGGCAGACCACGGCAATTTATTGTAATTTCTTGCCATATCGCCGCGCTCGACAAAAAGTACTATAACTATATAACTACTATAGCAATAATAAAAAGAATAACTGTGCAATGATCGCATTTAAATTTCGTATATAGAATATTGAAATCTCATTTTCTAAAATAATTAGATAGTTATGAATAAATATGAGAAAGTCGAAAAAGTGAAAAAAACTCCACGTTTTACGAAAAAATACGGAACCCTATTTAGAAATTGTAAATACCATCGTGATTTTTATTAGATTCTCTATCAAAGGTAATATTTCGTTTTGCTTATTTACATACAAAAATATTTAGATATTAGCTCATAAAAACCAATAAAAATTTTGATGATTTCTCGTTTTTTTTTTATGTTTGATAATGGAATTTTACCTGAAATATCCGCGCAATGACGCGCGAAATTATTTTAACAGCCGTCTATGTATCTATGGTAATAATGACATATTTGGTATGGATTTTAGGATGCGTTCGAATTAGAAAATAATATTACTGGGCGCTCCGGGAACAAGCCGCCAATATTGGTCGTTACGTAGTTAACGGTGTTCTGTGCAACTAAATTTGGTCGTTACGTAGCCGAATGGGTAATTGGTTTATTTTCATTTTAGATGGTGTGGTGTCATATTCCATGCAGCAGGGGGAACGTCGCGGTACCCTGGAACTCTTCGATTCGGCATACGATGGCCACTGGGATGGCGGGGGTCTGCAGCGAGGATTGGGTATCCTGGTGGACGGAAAACCCGGCCCGGATGACTACAGATCCCCGGGGCGATCGTGGGTTGCATGGAGAGGCGATCACGGTAGACCGCTTGACATCACCTTCGAATTTGATACTGTTAGGGAATTCAGTGCCGTGCATATTTTCTGCAACAATCAATTTACCAAGGATGTCCAGGTGGGTAATAAATTTAGATTTTCTACTTTTTGTTGCTTAATGTAAACCAAATAATTTTTAAAACTTGATCAGTATGTAGTTCGAATTTTGATCAAAGAAAAATGTTGTCTTGATGGCAATAATGCTTTGATCAGACTGATATATCAATATCTCGATAATAAAATCAATGGTAGGCATTGATAATTGCAAGATTCATTTAATTATCATTTATTGGTATTATGGTTGATTTGCTCATGGTTCTCCTTTAGTAAAAATAACTTCAGTGACCTCGAAATTCGTCTAATTTTTTTGAAAATAGGCGATGAGAGGCCGCTTTTATATAAGGTTAATGACCTGCTCTTATAAACGCACTTCTGCAAAGAAATATGTGGAAATTAAATGTGATGAATCAATCGACCAAAGGAAATAACAGTCATTTATAATAGGATGTCTTCATTTATCTTTCTTCGTTGTAGGTTTTCTCCGAAGCAATTATCTCGTTCTCGGTAGGAGGTCAGATATTCAACGGTCAACCAATTACATACAACTACGTAGAGGATAAAATATTCGAGAATTCCAGGAACATCTCTATCAAGCTTCACCATCGAATCGGACGCTATGTTCGACTTCAACTATACTTTAATGCTAAATGGATTATGATCAGTGAGATTATTTTCGATTCAGGTAATTTCAAAATTTGCCCACCTAATTTTCCATACAGTTGCCCCAAGATCGCTGAAAATCCACCGAAGTTGAGGACTCTCCAGATATTGTCTTCTTATCGTATTCTTCAATAGCAATGCTTATTTTTTAAATTTTCTTTATGCCCTGTTGCTTTTTGATATTGATGAATAAATATAATTATAGAATTTTCACATACATCATTATGCTTTGCTAATGTATTTAAGTTCAGCGATTTAAGTTCCTTCTTTTAACGAATAGCTTTATGCTAAACCTTCTGCTACGTTCCTCGTGGGTTTTCATCGATTGTCTTATTAAGTCTATGATTAAAAAAAATAATTATTTCTTGGCAGATGTGGCAAATGGAAATTTCTCAGCCGAGTCGCCTACTACTGAAAAGTGTATCGACTGCTCTGGGACCAGAATTCCCACAGCGCAGCAAGATGACCCAACTTACATGGCCGTCATTATCGGGGTGTTGATCGTCATAGTGATCCTCCTAGCTGTCGTTATATTCTTCACCGTCAATCGGCACAGGCAGAAGAAATGCTTCGCCAGTCCTCTGACTTCTAAGCTCGTGGTCCCCGGAGGTCAAAGTGCTGGAATGGCATCGGATAAATGCGAAGATTACTCCCGCTGCGGCGCTTCCAGCAACGTCTCCACCTTGCCCGCGAACAACGCTGGCAACGATTACCTGTTGGATATGAAAATCGATGACTACCAAGAGCCATATCAAGCTCTGAAGTACGCCCCTTACTACAGCTATAGCACCATCGGCATGGAGATGAAGGAGCTCAGCAAGGATGGAAATAGCTCGATAATCGGTAAGTAAATAAATGTATTATTATTGCGCTAATGCGAAAAAAAGCTAGCGATTTTGCGAATGGACGCTAAGCGATCTGCATGCGAGTCTCTATAGTGTCCGGTCTCCGTAAAGAAATCATCTTTCTATATTGTCTTAGAATCTTCTACCTACGAATACGCAGTGCCAGAAATCGGATCGGGGACTTTACCTTTACTGTCCGTTGAACGATCAGCACCGACTCCGCCAGTAGCCCAACCAGATATCCTCTGCAATAGGAGTAGCCTTCAGTCTTCGCGCTCATCGCAAGCATCTAGGTCACCTTTCAGAGATGTTAACAAGGTAAGGGCTTAAGGATTGATTCAGCTGTCTATTTACGTTCGACAATAGTCGAAGTGTAAGAGTATGTGGAATATTTATCATGTAAGAAAATACATGATATGTTTTCTATATTATAACTAAAAAGGATTAGAAATACATAACGGGGTATGCTAGAAAAGTGATTAGCTTCAATTACCATCATTACCAAAATCATTGCGATTTAACTAAACTGCTACATTCAGCTTCATTAGTTGGCCCTTGAATAACACCAACACTTTTAATCATGATATTCCTGATACATACCATTATATAAAATAAAAATTTATTTAAACAAAAATAAATGACAACCTTACATGGGAAATGACTAGTATATACATAGACCAGTATATATAAAAAAAAAACAGTACAAATTGATCAAATAAATTACATAAAAGAAAATCTCAAATACTACACCAAAATATTCCAAACAATGAAACTTCTTTTACTTTTTTATTTTGTCAACATTAGTTTAGACCATTTGAAAAGTCATGTATGTCATAGACACTAAGAAACATGCCCCATTCTCCCAGCCGTTAATAAAATTATCAACATCATCAACTAAAATTTTAATTATAAGATAAATAAAGGGGTCTGATAAATAAAGGGGTCTGACTATATCGCTTCCATATTACATAGAGTAACAGTAATTGACAAACAGCATCACTAGAAGTAGCTATCTATTGATTATACCGATTTTTAAAATTATTTTTGACATTTTTAAATACTGTTATTTGGTTCTTTTTTCTTAGTGATTGATTTTTCAAAAGGTTTTGACTGTTTACATGACAGAATATAACAATTCATGATAAACTAAATGTTTTTTTTCATTTATAATGTCGAACTATAAAGTTTTCTATTGGACTATAAAAAAGTTAAGATACTCTAGAGTATCATGCAACAAGTAAATATATAAAAAATAATATAAACACGACTGCCACTACAGAAAGGCACTACGTATTTTTATTACGATTTTTTTAATGAAATATTTGTGGTTTATGTATCTATCCATAGAGATACATGTATATTTCCAGAATGTACTCAATCATACCGTTCATTTGACACTAAACACGATATATTTATGTTAATTTATTGACATTGACATTTGAACACTTAGACTACTACTTACTTGATATTTGGATACTTAATGTTTTCTATAACACTGAATATGACATACTGATTCTAGCAATATCACACACGTTTAAATCGGTTAAAGCGTTTAGAAAGTTATGGTGTAATAAAGAAACAGAAAACATATTTAGATGAACCCTGAGCACATTCTTCTTCTTCTTCATCAGCGCGCATTCGCCCACCGTTGGGCATACGCCTCTCCAATCACTCTCCATCCGGATCGGTTGTCCGTTTCCCTCACCCAGACAGGTCCAGCTGTCTCCTTGATGTCATAAGGTTGTACTGTTGATCATGATTGGAGGTATTTAGCCCGATACCCGCCACGTCGGTTACACGTCTTGGCGAGCTCCACACTTTCAGAAAAATATTTCCATTTCCTAGGCTTGTGGCAACCTGGTCGGGTTACTTAACCGCCCAATTACACTATATTCACTAAATTTCTTATTAAATTATTATTTATTGTTGAGAAAATTTCAAAATATATGTTGACGCTTAGAATTTAAATTTCGAATTACAGCACTTTACAGTCCTTTTTTATTGGCTAGTCGTGTAAAAAGCCTGCAATAACTACCTGTTACTTAACAGTAGCTTGTATATTACAAACCTACAGTACCGTATGTTGTAATACGTCCGAGAGCAGTATATTCGCCAATTGTATACGGATGTAATGTAATGTAATCTGTGTCGTATGTAGAATGATAATACTGCCCCCGATAGTAAAAAGGGCGCATCTAACATTTTTTTCCGAAATAGAGTTATATTTGTATATTGCCGTGATCAGCAAAAAAAGACGCGTCTGCTCATATTTTTTATATTTTTCTAGCTCGACTGTACACGAAGTTACAGTAACGTCAAAGGACGCAAGTACATGTATTTTTCTACGAATACTAAGCTAAAAGGACGCATTGAATGTAAGCTAGAATGAAAAGGCTTATTTGCATATATTATGTGTTCTTTTCTTTTGGAAAATTTCCATCAGTTCAGAAATTGAAAAGACGCATTTTCTTCTGTACTAAGTAGGTAAGGCGTTAGTGATCACTTGCGTCTTTGCAATCTAACTCACTTTCGTCTTTCACTAAGTAGTTTAAGCGCATGTGGCAAATGGGCCTTTTATATTTAGTAATTCCTTTAGATGTTTGGACGCTTCTGCCAAATGCGCCTTTTCTATTTAGTATTTCAATAAACTTTTTGGACGCATGTGGCAGAATAGGAATATTGCAAGTATAACTAATACTACATTAAAAAGGCGCAAGTAGCCAATTGCGACCTTTCTAGAAGCAGTTCGTTGACTATGCTTAGTTGAAAAGACGTAAATGGCTATTTACGACTTTTAAACCTAATATCAAGTATTTCCCTAAATTTTTTTTTACTAAGATGAAAAGGAAAATTGTTAATAATTCAATAAATAATTAGGATATAGAAAAATTATAAATCACACATTATAGTTGAAACGCAAACCCAAT
Source organism: Micropterix aruncella (assembly GCA_944548615.1). Taxonomy (NCBI): domain Eukaryota; kingdom Metazoa; phylum Arthropoda; class Insecta; order Lepidoptera; family Micropterigidae; genus Micropterix; species Micropterix aruncella. The sequence continues at coordinate 670,457 of OX155980.1, forward strand.
TTATTGCATTAACAGAATGTGTCTATAGTTTTTCTTTATGAGACAGCAAGCATTTAAATAATTTTTACACAAAACATTTTTTATCTCGGTTTAGACTTTATGCTACATGCGCCCTTCTTATTATCGGGGGCAGCATATGAACCACGATATTGTCTTTGTAAACTATTTTTGTATTCTACATATTCGTTTCGGAATTAATAATACAGTTTCCTCCTAATTTCCTTATTGTAGCCATCCAGTCAGGTAGACATATTCACTGCCGTCAAGAAGCGACTGCATAATGGCATCATACCGGAGTTCCCGAGGCACAGGTTAAGAATGCTCTCAAAACTTGCCGAAGGCGCTTTCGGAACGGTGAGTTAAACGTTCACTGTCTCGTTAAGTTCGTATTTGCATCGTGTCGCCTGCGACTTCTCTCAAACTTTACCGCTTTGCAAGATTCCTACTGTTTAATTTAAGAATGACTGCTCTTTGCGAAAGCGACTGCGCGTCCTTTACGACTTTATCAATATTTACCTTGAATTGAGCTGTTTCGTTTTCGCAGGTTTATGTAGCGGAAGCTGAGGGAGTTCCAGAATACGGCGGAATTGCGTCTCTGGAGAAAAAGCTTGTCGCTGTGAAAGTGCTGTCGCAGGACGCTAACGAAACTGAAAAGTAAGACTTTTATAGCCCAAATATGCAAATAAACCTTCCAAGTTTAGTAAAATCTTGAAGTTTATTTATTTATTTATTTTATTTTCGGGAAACATACAGCGCTTCATTAATTATTACAAAATATTCTAATACAGTGTTTCGCTGGCCGATTAATTGTTTCCTACATTATTTTCTTATACGGTAAATCAAAAGTTGCATTGCACTAAATTAAATTATTGCACTAAATTAAATAAATTATAATCGAACTATTGCAAGGGTAGGAAAGGATAGGGATGGGATATATGTAGGATAGGATAGAGGTATTCAAATTATACTCTTTGCTATTCTCATTTTCGCTCTGAGTGTTTTGAAACAATTTGTATACTCACTATGAGTAAAGGGAACATATTGGAAATTAGCAGCAACCAACAAAAATATCACCTTACATTATGGTTAATAAACCTTGGTAGGAGAGAGACGGAGAAAACATTTATCACAATTTTAATAAATAAATATATTTATTTTATATATATTTTATATACGTATTTTTACTACATAATGATTATATATTATTAGTTATTATTTTAAATGATTATTTATTATTGCTGTTGTATATTATTATTATTGTTATACATTGTTATTTAGTATTACAAGTTTATAGTTCTAATATTATATTGGTGTACTGAGAATTTCATTTTAACTTGATTTGATTCAAATTTTTTATTTTTAGTTTGGAAGTTATGTAGTTTATAATCATTTGTATTGGTGTTCTCCTTAGAACAGCCTCTGCCTAGTTAGGAGGAACACAATCTATATTAAGTGCTAACGGTGTATTTTTTTGTGGACCAATAAATAAATAAACAAATAAATAAATATATAATCACTTCCTAGATGCCTAAGCTAAGGACAGCCTCGCTGAATATAGGTTGATTCAAGTAAAAAATTTCGATATCTTCGAATCGTATCACTTACATAGAAAAGTAGGGTTATTAGTAATTTTAAAAATAATAATATGCATTGTTTTAAGATTAAAATTTATTTACATGAGCTACACGTATTATGACTATTACTTGTTTTTAATATTATTAATGTTTACGAGGGTAACTCTAAATCAAAAGATAAAGAATGCCTAATTCCCTGAAAACCAAAAACAAACATGAAGTCACAGGTTCGATATTACGCTCATTTACTTACGGTAATGTGCACGTAGCAAATAAAACAAAATGATATTCTTTTTATTGGTTTGGATCGTATTAAAATAAAGTTTAAAACGTGTTAGTTTCACTTTACATTAAATTCGAATTGAAATCTCTTCCCAAAGATCAACATAAATCTGTCGTTTACAAAGTTACCTTATGAACGCAGTGCATCAGAGAACATGTCATGTTTAAAACTGCAAATGAATCACATATTAAAAAGCTACTTAGGTTGGGTAATGAATTGAATTATAGTTTTCAAATTAGTTTATAGTTTTCTTTTATGTTCTCGATGCCAGCATGCCCCTTCAACCGCTCTTTCAAAGATCTCCGACGATTATGTACTTCTCGATCCCCTACTGAGTGTATAGTCACCGTAGTGGCATAGTTTTCTACATACAGCTTTCCAATCAAATATTGCAATATCGCGGAGTAGTTTCGTTCGTATTTTCTAACCTTGTCCTATTCATAATATGTATGTGTAGGCTGTTCGACTAATGATAACATTTTTCATCCAGGGATGAATTCCAACGCGACGTCAGAGTACTAGCTGCTTTGGACGATCCAGCGCTGGCCAGAGTTCTAGGAATCTGCTATTCAGCACCCCTAGCTGTGGTTCTCGAGTATTTAGAACACGGAGACCTGTGCCAATTGCTCTTGACGTCACCACCGCCGCCCCACGGTGCTCTACTCTACATGGCAACGCAAATTGCCAGCGGAATGAAGTACCTGGAGGCTTTGAACTTTGTCCACAGGGATCTGGCTACCAGGTAAATTTCACTTTTCGTGACATTGAGGATGCTTGGAAGGATGGATGGTAATGGTATTGCTGATGTAGTCAATGAGGTTGTGGATGATTTTGTTGAATGTGAATACGCATCTCTCGAAGCAAGAATGCGCCAAAGAGGGAAAATTAGGAAAGAAAAGTTATTGAGTCGGCCTGATGAGTTGTTTCAGATCTGTTACAATTGGAGAGTCTATATACATGAAACTCACTACGGCATGTTTTCGACCCTCAAAATATTTTGTAGAGTGAGTTAGTGCACGCATACTAATGTATAACGGTGGCATATTCAATAACTGCATAATTTCATGAATATGGAGATCGGCCGCCCGCGATGTTTTACAACAGTAAAACCACCGATCGGTGGCATTGGCATTCCAGTGGGTTAACTAATTCAAAATAATAACATATCTAAATTCTCTCTTAGGAATTGCTTGGTTGGAAAAGCATATCAGGTCAAGATATCAGACTTCGGCACAGACAACGAAGCCTACTCTTGCGATTACTACAGAATAGATGGAAGACTGCCACTGCCCATCAGATGGCTGGCTTGGGAGACGGTGTTTCTTGGAAGCTATACAACCAAAACGGACGTCTGGGCCTTTGGTGTTACCTTGGATGAAATTCTAAACCTCTGTAGGAGGAGGCCGTATGAGGAACTGAACGACAATCAGGTCAGTATATTCTGAGTCTTGTTTTTTCTTTGTTCTTTGGCCGATGACCTCTCTCTCTCTCCTAAGTTTAAATTCATGTTTTCTAATTCTGACTAATTAATCGCATTTTCAGTTTCAAAGGTCTGGTAAACGGCAGTTTAGTTGCACGTTTTCTCTAATTTAACCAATTTATCATGGCTCCGTCGCTCCCTTCATACGTCTATTTCAGTAGCAGCTCGCTGAACTGCCGATCATATTCCGTCATCTAAATATAGGAACGCGCGGCAACGAAATGTTTTAACCATTTTCTGATGTTCTTCAATCACTCTCCTGGCATTACTATCCGGCTAAATTTATCAATTCATTAATTGTACGAAATACCTCTTCTTTGTGTTTCTTTTATTTTAGAGGTTTGATATATTAATCGATCAGTAATGACTTCTTCTTTTGGCACTTCTTCCTCAGCAGATCTATTCCTGGTATTGATCTTTGTCGCAATATAATACTTCTATGAGTAAATTGGCCAGTTTTCTTCTCTAGAATCAAGGCAGTTCAAATTTAAATTTCTCTTCTACTCTGCGTAAATTTCCTTTCCACCTATGTTTTCATTGGTGACGCATTCGTACCATGATCTACTGTTTTATTTCAAAATACTTTAATTTTTACAAGATTTTTAAATGTTTTAAAATTAAATATTATCTTGAATATTATGGTAAAAATATAACATATTCTATAAGTAAAATTCAAAAATGGATTATGCTTATAAACGCTCTTAATTAGTAATTCAACATATTAACATGTTTTGCACAAGTTGTTTTTTAGAAAAGTATCTGATTTCTTCATGTCAGCCTTCGTTGTACTTTTGGTTTACTTCATTCTCTTCTACACAGTGGTAGAGAGGTTTAAAATAGGGTTCATTGTGAGGCGGTTTTAGGGCTACAGGGCTATTAGATATTATTGGTGAGCACCAGACAAGTAAGTACCTACACATAAAACTAAACAGAAAAAATATAAAAAAATCTCGGTCAAAATCAAGGAAAATAAAGTTTCTTACTATATTTCTATTGTTTTCATTTATGAAAAATTTAAAAAACGCCATCGAAATCTTCATTTTTTTTTAGACCTTTGTCACTGATAAAAAATACTGAATATCTGAGTTGGATATAAAAGATGCTTTTCCTCGGTATCAAAGCCCTAAAGCAAATACTTTTGGTACATTTTAACTAAGTTTAAAAAGGAGTTTGTGCTAACGTTTATATCGATATACATCTTGGAAACCTGCAAATTTGTAAGAAACTACGATCAGTATTTCAAAATAAACAATGTTGAACACGGCTATAACATAAGAAATAAACATGAGCTACAAGCACCCAAGCCAAATTTAACTCTATTTAAAAAAAAAATGTTACTCAATTCAATAAAAATCTATAACCCCCTATCTGCAAATATCAAAGAAATAAAAGGAAAAGGGTTTACCGCAGCGTTGAAAAAATGGCAACGATAAAAGCTTTTACACATTAAACGAATATCTCTCATAATTTTATATTGTGGGCACGTATTTTCTTTTTTACAATACTTCAATTAGGAAGATTACACATTTTAAATTATATACATTTCGTATTAATAGGCGGATTTTTGATTATTCCTTGATTTTGATTTTTTTTCTTTATTACTTTCCTGACGACCTATCGGAAAGGAAAGTATTGTGATCGCGCTAAAAAAAAATTTTGAGATGAAGATGGGAATATATATTTTGAGACTCCCTGAGACGATTGAGACTATTTCCAGACCGATCTCTGTCTGTATGTATGTCTGTATGTCTGTCTGTATGTATGTATTCTTCCACGATAGCGCCCAGACGCTTAATCGGATTGAGCTGAAATTTGGTATATAAGCTTCTGTTAACCGTCGGAGGAACCCATTAGTTTTTGGAGTCCCTACGCCCTACGGTTGTGGTACCTCCCATACAAATTTGGGGTTCCCGGCGAAAAAATTGTTTCCGCGATAGCGCCCAGACGCTTAATCTGTCTAAGTTAAAATTTGGCATAGAAGCTTCTGTTAACCATCGGAAGAACCTATTAGTTTTTGGGGTACTTACGACCAACGTTTGGGGTACCTGCCATACAAATTTGGGGAACCTTGATTACATCGTTCGTTTTTTCGCACCTCCCCGGATACTAGTCAGGAAAGTCTTGGGGTGACACAACCGATTTTTTTTTATATTATTGGTGAATTATTTGTATTAATTTTCTTCTACTGTTAGTGCTACTTATCCGGTCTTTTTAGATTTTTTTCATGTTATATTTCTCTTTTAAATGTTATTTCAGGCCATTCAATGAACATTACGAATTATTATTGATTTAATTTAGATATTATAGGCAAACTAGTGAAATAATTTCATTTTTTATTAAGAAGTTACAAAATTAGCAGATAAGTAAGTTTGTCAATCTGTTATAATAACAGGTAATTGTGAGAGACATAGTTTTACGCATTATAACCATAAATGTACCACCACAATTTCGGTCAAAAAATATATTTCTAATTCTATTTCTTTGATATTCTGTAGAAAAAAATCATGATATTAATATTCAAAATTAAAAAAAACTGTTGTATTTGTATTTATTTCACTAGGTGGGTGCTCACTAATAAAAACTTATCCTGTATAGTTTCCCCTTAAAAATTATGACAGAATTTGTTATATGCAGCTTGTGAACCATAGTTCATGAATTCAACTATATAGTCAGCGGTTGGGTATTGATCTTGGGATTAACTTTTTGCTACGTACATTAGGTCATAAGGATAGGGGATTGAGGGGATTGAGGGACTACTTCTTTCTATCTAATAAGATATCCTGCTGGACTACTTCTTTGATCTTTTCTATAGATAAATAAAACCTGATTAGCCTTCGTTCCGAAGATATTATTTAGACTTGGCCTAATATCACTGTATTAATTATCCCGACCCAGGTAATAGAAAATCTGTCCCAGCTGCAAGCGAGCAGTGGTCACTTCATCTGCTTACCGCGGCCACCCAACTGCCCCCGCGACATCTACGAGCTGATGAGGGAATGCTGGAGACGCGACGACTCCGACAGACCGACCTTCAAGGAAATCCATCTGTTCCTGCAGCGGAAGAACCTGGGATACGTCGCCTCGTGAGGCAGGCCAGTGCCGTGTCCTACGATTCCGCAGGGCGTGACGGCCTTAGTTTAGAAAAACTCCTACCAAGACTGCTCTAAAGGCGGGCGTACTTTTGTGAAAATATGTCATAAACTTGACATATTTGAAACATACGCCCGGCTTAATATATGTACTAAAAATCGTTCGAGCAATGACGTTGTATAGTGCCTCTTCTTAACCAATACTACTGAGCTAGATATTAATAATGGGAATCAAATAGGACATGAAATCCTAATTACTATAAAATAGTAATATTATTATTTAATTTTATAGTTTTTCATCGCGTCATTACCGGTTTTACTTAAGACCCCTTTGCACATTCGCCTAATCGTATGAACTGGCAATCTGTAAAAAATAGTTCTAGAATCTATACTCTAATAAGACATGGTATCTTCTCCTTGACAATATAAAATTTTTAGTGGTGTAAAGTGATATTAATAATAAATAAATCGAAAAAATCTTATTCTTGTCTTACAATAAGTGAAATAATTACTAGATTTGTAAATTGATTGTAGCGCTTTATGGGATCAAAAGATGTCGGCAATTCTTGACATTTTCTTAAATTGTACTTAAAGGAAAATGCAGAGACAACACGTTAATACATTTTTTATATAATAAAGTATGGCAGACAGTTCCAAATCGCACCAAAGCTAAAAACATGTTGTGCAGGGATACGGGAAATTTTGAAGTAAGCTAATTTGCACGAATAAACGCGGGAAAAAACATACGTTATTGGGGAAATCTGGAATTTACGTTTTCATTAATTCGTGAATTGTGTTTTCATTAACTTTAATTCGCGCAGTATTCTTTGTACGCTTCGTCGCCCAGTCTCTAGCGCAGATGCATGTCGTCGAACGGAGCGGCGAAGGCTCCACTCGATGGAATCTCGAACAGCTGCAATGTTCTCTGGGCAGATGAGCAAATGATACACGTCCATGACGTCCTAGCTGGTAATGCTGACGAAAAACCCTTGGCGCAGCATTCACACTATCACCATGCCTGTAAAACGCTCTCACAGCGATAGCACGTTCCGCGCCACTCCAATACTCCATGATTACTAAATGGCAACGTGCTTACAACAAGTACGCATCGGTTACGAACAACTTCCGGCGCTATAGTGTTGCCAACGCAAACATTCAAAATTTAATTAAGTAACCATTCCCTGCGCAATCACCTACAATTGGATTATCGAAATAAGATACAAATATCTAGTCAACTGGTATTGAAGTCACACTCAAAACATAATCATTTTGGTGATAGATTTGTAAGCGACTGTAAATAGCTTAAATATTAGGACATACCTGTAAATGAAATAAATTTAAGTATAACATATCAGTTTGTTAACTGTTATTTAAATAAAGCAATCAATGTTATCGATGTATTCGAACTAGGTATTATGAGGTAACGATTTGACGAATGAGAATAATATCTTTATTAATAAACAAAAATGATTCTAAATGAGTTTGGAATATTCCAAAATGTTATGTACAAGAGAAATGTTTTTTTCCCAATCTAAATGTATATATCTTTTGTGAATAAAGAACTTTACACTGTACCGGTGTGTGTGTATTTTTTCAAGGACGTAATTGATCCAGTGTATGAATGTACCAGCCAGAATAGTTCTGGAGACGGTAAGCCGACTACTATAAAAGGCACATTTTCAATATTCAAGAGCACCCGTCTTTAAGCAAGGGAGGGAAAGGTAAATCAATCGACCTATACTATACAAGCAACTTAATATATGCTGACAGCAACAACAGTATACGCCGATGTAGGAAAGTAAGAGGGTGACGATCTAGGATTACAAGATCAGTAAATAGTATTTATTTCCTTTATATCTGTCTTTCTCACATTTTCGTCATCTATACTAATATTATAAAGAGGTAAAGTTTGTGATGTTGTAGGAAGTAATCTCTGGATCTACTCAACCAATTTTGAAAATTCTTTTACCAATAGAAAGCCACGCTATTTGTGAATGTGTTATAGGCTATATATTAATCCGAAAAATGAAAAGACTTTTTCGTGGTAGTCGGATTTGCAATTAAGTCGGAGAATAAGCCGTCGAACGAAAACGTTTCTAACTAACGCTGCCTTAACGATGAGAGATATATGATTAACTTCTAGAGAAAAGTTGTAGAGCTTGATAATGCCTACAAAAAAGTCACCGACAGCATATGTTTAACTTTTATATTGAAGTCACAAAAAGTAGTATTTTATATTAAAAAAATAATTTAAATCGTTAGGTCATGTTTATTGGTCGTATTATCAACAATCATGAATTCTTATCAAAATAAGTAAATTTATCATCTCAAGTGTTTAAAACAAAAGACTTTTCCCTTTTACTGCATAAATAGTTAAAGAGATAATACGCTCACAAATAAGACACTCTCAAGAAGACACTCACAAATAACGGTATTATAGTCAAATTGGCATGCAAATACATGCATACATATGCAGTAAAAATATAACCCTTCTTTTGGCAGTCAGGAAATAAATCATAGCACTCAGTACTAACCGAACCACACTCATAATTTCATCACAGGTAAAAAGTTTTACCGCTCAACGAAGTGGGCACGGGTCAGCTAGTAAGTTATAATTCATTTGTCCCGCCGGAAAGAAATTCAAATTTGCCGCGCGCGGTATCGTCACCGCGCTTGAAATAATATTTGAGTCAGATATAAATGTAACATCGCTGTCAACACCTACTTAAAACAGCAAGAAACTCGTACTTGACCGGTTTTCCGTACTTAGCCAGCCCTGGGATGGCGCTCATCGATTTTATTTATAAAACTAATATTTAAATGAAAACAGTCCTTGGATACTTGCTGCGATAGTCTTGGGGTGACACAACCTATTTTTATTATATTTTTAACACGCTTTTATTAGGTCGACCTGTATGTAACTAACTATGTAATGGAATCTAAGGTAACTAATTTAACCATCTTCCAATGATCGTAGCGTCATGAAAATTGGCAGCTGTAGGTATGTAGTTCTGATGACAATACAATAATATGGTACTGTCGAACTGATCTGATGATGGAGTCGGAAGATATGAACTGGAATTTCATGATGGAACATCGTATCATAGCTGTATTTTGACTTGTTAGAAAGTCTTGGAATGAACTTTGACCACGATTAGGTTTCAAGGTCTGATGATGTGGTTTTTACGTGCATTTATAAAAGCGTGTTTTTAGTGTTTTTTTTTTAACTATTAATTTATTTTATAGATATAGCTAACTAATATTCGTAAAATCAGTCGAAATAGAAGCACCAGTAAACGTGGCACTTTAAGAAGTAGGTACAACAATCATAAATATAGCAGACGATCCATCAAAAAGTTGTTGAAGAAAAATATTTCGTACGACGCACAGTGTTTCGTTGCATACAAAACGCGAAAAAATGATTACCGAATTGGGAAAGATAACATCAGTTGGAAGCTTTTCGTTAGAGCGGCATTATAACTATCCCCGTATGACCTTTCCTTTATTAACGTTTTGTACTATGGCTTATGTTATTATATTGAACATATTTGACCGGGATATTTTTATTTGATGGCATGCAGGCAGATTAGAATGTTACATTAACCAAAAAGTATGGCATTACTGACTACCATATCAGCTTTAAAATTATTAGATCAGCAATTATATAAGTCAAATAATACTGTACAATATTTGTAAATTTTAGTGTGCCGGTTGTTCAATAATTTTATTGAAATTCATTGAATTTTCAACGAAATTTTATTAATTGCTTTAGCGTTTTGATGATTTCGCTTTTTTCCTGAATTTTACGAAAAAGTAATGAATTCTTAAAGTTTCGACTCATTAAGTCATAACATAGACTTATCTATACTAATATTATAAAGAGGTAAAGTTTGTGACGTTGTATGAAGTAATCTCTGAATCTACTGAACTGACTTTTACCAATAGAAAGCCACGTTATTTGTGAGTATAATGGGCTATATATTAATCCGAAAAATGAAAAGACTTTTTCGTGGTAGTCGGATTTGCAAAGTAAGTCGGGGGAAAACGGTCGAACGAAAACGTTTTTCACTAACGCTGCCTTAACGATGAGAGATATATGATTAAGTTCTAGAAAAAAGTTGTACAGCTTGATAATGCCTACAAAAAAGTCAGCGACAGCATATGTCTAACTTTTATATTTAAGTAACAAAAAGTAGTATTTTATATTAAAAAAATAATTTAAATTGTTAGTTCATGTTTATTGGTCATATAATCAACAATTATAAATTCTTATCAAAATAGGTAAATTTATCGTTTCATGTACCTATTTAAAACAAAAGACTTATCCCTTTTACTGCATGTAATTTCCCTTTTACTGCATAAATGGTTAAAGAGATGAGACACTCACAAATAAGACACTCACAAGAAGACACTCACAAATAACGGTAATAAAGTCAAATTGACATGCAAATACATACATACATATGCAGTAAATATATAACCCTTCTCTTGGCAGTCATTACTAACCGAACCACATCATAATTTCATCACAAGTAAAAAGTTCTACCGCCCAACGAAGTGGTCACGGGTCAGCTAATTGACTTACAAAGTGACACAGCTATATGTTATTTCAAAAATTGAAATCTGAACATACCTCATTCACCTACTTGGCTTTCTAGGAAAGATTTGAGATACACAAAATATAATTATATTTTATATATTTGATAGCAACTTTACGAAGCAGCTCTTTGCAGCTTGCATACACAAGTTCAGCCGCCTAAACCAAGATATAATAAGTCATTTTTGAGAATGTAAACCAGAGCTGACACAAAAGCATTTCGGGCATCCTAAGGGCTATCAAAGCGAGATCGAAGGAGTTCGATTTTTGGGAAGAAGTCAAAAGAAGCCAAATCGGAGCTGTAAGACGGACGCGATAGCTCTTGAATTTCTATGGTTTTCAAAATGTTATTAGCGAGAACGGTAATGTGAGGCGATATATTGCAAAAGGAGCTCTCTCAATCCGGACCGTTATGAATTAATGTCAACGTGTTAAAGACATTTGGCTCCGAATGGTTCCGAGCAGCTTGGTGATGTTAGCCAAATTCCTTATGTCATCTCGCCTGCTCAACTCACGGTTCAACTCCTATCTGTATCAGAAGATCGCGGACTTGGGGAATACCTCGGGTGGAACTGGGCGGTTGGAGCACTATCTCCACTTACAGAAAAAATGGAGAAGGCCCCAGCCGGCGAATAACCATGGGGATAAATAGACGTATGTTTCCTATGATAGCGGAGGGTAGTTGTCGACCTGACGTCTTCAACGTTCGAATCGATCCGTTGATCACCCGATCCCTAGTGACCATGGCGGGAAAAATGCGTCGTGGTCCGCAAAATATTTAAACTGAATAACCGCTTACGTCAGGTAGAGGCCCCGCAAGCGACCTCGAACCCGTAACCAGGCCGCAGGATGGAGAAATCCGGCCAAAACTAGTGATAAGGGTGCGAGGTTTCACTTTCCAGTACCTCGCGGTAAGGCGACGGCTTCTTACGGCCATGTTGGTTGAGCTAGTCTATGGACTGTGTTGTCCCTAAGTCTTCGTGTAATCACCTCACGGCTGAAAGAGCTATCTATATATCGTTATAACAGCCTGATGTGTCGGGTTCACCCGTTCCAGACGACAGCTCCAACGGGTACTATTTGGCATTGAGAGTTTTACGGCCCCTTAAAGAAACTGTCGCCACATAACCATAGCCCAACACGTTTGACATTTTTTGCAGGATTCTCCATAAAAAACTCGGTTTCGGGGTCTTATTGATAAACCCTGAACTCATCGCCGTTGGCGTAGCTACGTAGGGTCACCCCCCTCCCCCCTCGCTCTCTAAAATAGGAATATATTTCTTATTTCTCAATGTTTCACAACGATAAATCAACCCTTGATGAACATACATCATATTATTATCAAATTAAATGTTTTGACGCTGTCCAGGATTAAAGACGCCGTAATATTTACATCGCTAATTGCAGAAAAGGCACATGTATGTTTAAAACAATAACACGGTACCTATATTTATAACAATACCGACCGGGATCCTTGTTTCATGGGTGTTGCTTAGGTATGATATATCTGTCACTTTGGTTGGTAATGCGTTGTCTCGCTCGAGAGCGAGCGAGACTTAAGGTCCGTTACAACACCATACCAAAAAAGGATGCAAATATTATTATTTGCATCCTTTTTCGGTATGGTGTAGTAACGGACCTTAAGTCCATTACATGCGATCAACAAATGCATCGATTTTCAGTGAAAGCCACAGACACAATTCAGCTATTATTTTGACTCGTGCAGCTATGAATCAGCACGATGAAACAATACTTTTACTCGGAATATTTGTGGATTGCATTATTGATCGGCCTATATAAACTGGCGCAAAAGCAACCAAATTATCATTCCCCGAGTCCACTGTGAGGGACTACCCCTCACAAGACTCCAGGGTTGTTCGGTGTGAGGCGGTAGTATCAACTTACGAGTTATCTCCGTATTGAAAGGCGGTTTTGAATGAAGTAGAAGGAATTTATTGATCGAAGGTTTGAATATTGCCAGTTATAACGCTTGCCGAATAATTTACGTTGACGCGAGTGTATAGATGCGCGACTGTGGTTACGAGGATATACGGATGAGGATTGTATGTGTGCTCTTAGTATCTTGTACTGGGCACTGCTCGAGTCTGTGGGATTACAGACTGATGCTTCGAGACTCAGGGAGAATGAGGAAAGGAATCCAAGGAGCCGAATTCGTTGACCTAACTCGTGAGAGAGAGTGCCGAATGCCGTCGCAACCTTAGGGAAAGGTGATCACCCGGGGAATGATAATTTGGTTGCTTTTGCGCTTATGGACTTAAGGTCCGTTACACTGTCTTGGACGTATATTGCAAGAGTCGCTACATACTTTTACCTTAACTTTTACTTCTGATTTAACTTTTTAATGAATAATAATATGTACATTTTTGTGGAAATTATAATCTATAAATCACAAGTAGGTACCTAAAACATATGACCCTTTTTTACGAGATACATGTCTTATAAATTTGGGGGAAAGAATGATGTTTGTGTAGATTTTTTTTGCAGAATGTGATTAGAATCATAGATTATTCATAAGGAAAGTGAATTTGATAAAAATACGTACGTGTGCCCTATTTGAAATTTTAGAGTCATATATAACATGGTTGGTTTTGTTACTCGCATATGCAAACAGTTTAATAATATTCATGTAATGTTTCGACTATATAATTGTTTAGTCCGTAGCATACTTGAATATAACTCAGTCATTTAGTGTACAAGTGAAAACAAATACATTCAGATGGTAGAGCGTATTCAAAGAAAATTTTTAAGATATATTTATTACAGAAAATACAATATTTATCCCTACTTTTTTCCGTCCGATTTTGTGCTAGGAATGATAGTATACAACAGTCTTGAAACGCGTCGATATATTTCACTAATTATATTTGAATATAAATTAATTCAAGGAACTGTTTATTTGCCAGAGATACTATGTAAGTTTGAATTGTATGTACCGGTAAATTACACAGCGAGGAGATCGCATCTATTGTTTAATGTGCCGTACCACCGTACAAATATTTTTGTAGATAGGCCAGTGGGAAGGGTTAAAGCTGTTCTTAATTCCTTACCCACAGAATAGATATCTTTTGTATATCCCTTTGGCAGCTAAAAAGGCAACTCCCTGCTATATCATGTTTATCATAATCTGTCTTTTATTTAGTTTTATATTTTTATGTTTTTTTTTTCTTGTTCAATGTTAGCATTAAATTTAGTTATGTAGTCATTTATTTTCAGACTTAAACTCTAGCTTTAATATTCAAGGGCGAATTGGATTCATCTGTAATGCCCTTGAATACTATTTGAAACTAATAAATAATAATAATGAAAACTATTTTTAGTTATATACTAAAAAAGGCACACTGTGCGGTGCAGGCGCCATCAACAAGTCGATCGTTCTCCCTGGTGACAGATGCGTCCCCGAACTCTTGCAAAGTTTTAATCCCCCTAAGCGTCTGCGGCAGAAGAGACGCATCGCATCAAACAAAATATATTGCCTGTGTTTAAATAATAACGGCCCATTCGTCAAGGAATAGCGCCCCCACCGCGCATCGCTCGCTCCCCACTGTATTTCCCTAAACTAAATTACAGTCATATGTTCACGACTAATTGTTGGCACGGTCTTCGCTCGCCGTCCGCCCCGCCCCCGATACGCCCGAGCACATTGTAACCACGAAAAATCCATTTTTTCTACTCGGTTCTTCTCCATTTTTCTAAACTTACTTTTTCTATTCTATTTTTCTAAATTTTTAACCAAGTGTACGAACTTTTGTTTTGCGGATTTTATTCTTGTTTCTCAAGGAAAATAAATTCTAAATCAAATTCAAAATTCTTTATTTATCTATAATATTACATATATTTAAGCTATTGCATAGCTTTTATCGCGGGCCTAGAGGCCAGCGCGGCGACCGAATGAAGAAATTTCTTAACGAAAATTAATGATTTTAAACTGATAATTACGTCTAAACGAGTACTGCTTACGATTCGAAAAAAATATATGTTAAACAAGAATATTTTCTTAATATTCTTAGCTTTGAATATTTTGGATTTTGTTTATATTACATAGTGTAATTAATTTGTGAAATTAGGTCTAACCGAACACAAAACCGACTACTACGCAAATACTATCTGGCGTATTATTATGAAACCTGCAACATTTTAATGATAATTTAATTATCTATCTTTTTATCTAGGATTTTTCGAATAATCCGGTTTTTTTGCTTTATCGAATAAAAAATTCGCGCGCGGCGCTCTATCGGAAGACGTTTAAATTATTCCGAATCATTTGCTACCGCAACCGCAAATGATTCGGAATAATGTCAACGTTTTCCGATAGAGCGCAGTTATCTGATATCAGAAAAAATAAAATAAATAAAATAAATAAATAATTATAATTGCATAAGTTGTTAAAAACGATATGCAATAGCTTTACCGCGGCAGTCCCCGAGTGCCACAAGTATTTTTTTAAATTCAAAGCCATCCTAACTAGGCCTCGCCTGTACTAAGGTAGGCTTAATATAAAAGAAGGTAGAGTGGTTTTCGTAACTTGCTGTATTATCTTTGTATATTATTATGTTAAGTTTAAGAAGATAGATATGTCTCCAAAATAATAAAGCGTATGATATTAAAATGATATGATATTAAAATGAAAATGATATTAAATGATATTAAATTTAGGTATTTACATATAAATATACACGTGCATACATAATTAAATATATATTTTATAGGTAAATATAAAATAATACTATATATGTATATATTACATGTAGCTCACAAATCGTGCTCTATTTTAATATATATGTTATTAATGTCTCCGTTTCTTGTCGACCAATAGTCAAATGTGACTTAGTTAGGTTTTTCTTTACGCCGTGACTATTCCTAGATTTCAGTCCAGCAGGAAAAACACTATTTATTTTGTTGAACAGTCGAGGAGCAATGTATTAAAAGTGTTTTTGTGCAAAACTTATTCTCTTTTTTTTGATTAAGAGGCCGTGTACGAAATCGATGTGGGCCGTGATACCTCTATAATCAATGGTATAATATAACTATAGGTAGGTAGGATTTTCGGTGCGAAAGAGATACGTCCACCCTTTGGAAGCGCTCGGCGAGGACTAGCTGAATTGAGGCGTGAATCGTATCATAGGCGAGTATCAAAACGCGAGAATTAGATTCTTTTAAAAGACTTTATTGCCAATTTTAATTAATGTTTTGCATTTTTTTTTTAGGAAATGGATTGATATTGAACTAAAGTTTATTTCTGTTGTTTTTATTTTATGCACGTGAGTTCTAAAAGGCCAAAATCAAAAGCATTTCTTCGCCCATTTTCTAAAAAATTTGACAAAGTTAAATATTTTTTTATCAACAATTTTATATGAAAGTAGTAAAAAGTGATTCACTTATTATATAGAGGACTTTCACAACAATACATTGTAATTTTTTTATACCGTTTAGATGTCAAAACGATTCGTAAATATGTTATACTCTAAACCTCTTACAGCAAAAATTCACAAACAGTCCCGGTTTAAAGTCAATTAATCAAAATTCTATAATAATTTTCAAAAAAGTAGCTCACTCATTAGACACTAATATAAATGATCTTTTATGTTGTGCAATAAAACTTATAGGAATACAGTATTTTAACCTTAAATTCACGTCTGCAAAATTACGTAAATTGACGAAATGCGCAAAATTTCGTGTACGGCCTCTTAAGTGCTGTCTGGTTATTGTTACTCGTGTTCCTTTACGGTGTGTTGAATATAGATGATAATTCTCATGATTATAGTAGTAGAGTAGGACTACCTTAGCGTATATTTGACGAACGTCAAGGACTTTAGATTCAAGGACTTTAGATCAAATTGTATCGAAACAGAAGCCATGTATTTCTTCGATGATAACGTCTTCAATAAAATAATACTAGCTAATTCTACCCCTGTAGGGTAGAATTCCTACGCTTGGATGCGCCATTAAGTTTTATATTCTCAATAATGACATACTGGCAGATTAACTATCGTGATGCACTCTACGAGTACTTTATATAAATTAATTAAAATAATTTATAATCACTATTCAAGAAATTTAAATTTGTTTCTGCATCTGGCTTGTAAATGGGTGGATTTATCTAATTTGGAAGTGTTATATTCACTGGTGGCACAGTCACTAGGTCGATTGATCTTACGTTGTAAGGTTAAATTCCCGGCTGGGTTACGTTGGTATAAAATTAACGGAATCGCATTTGAATCGATCAAATGCAACAACAAGGCACACACTTACAAACGTGTTACAAATGCACATTCTTATAAACACTTCATAGTAGGGTTGGTTGTAAGAGATTGTCATACGAAAATCCGTACATTGTGAAATGTCACAATTAAGAGTAGAAACCAACAAACTGGTAACATCAGTTTTTCTCTATCCCGTCACATTGCCTAGATACACAGCAGAATCAAAAAATATACTGGCGAACATTCACTAACTATAACCAACAAGAAATACTTATTAAGTCTAACAACAATAATTATATAACACCAAAATATATAATAATAATTATATCACATCCCAGATAATAAACAAAAAAAAATAGACGTCTGAAAATAAGAACGATAATTAAAATCGCGAATGCCCTTGCAAAGAGTGAAGTGTTGTATCCGGAATTATTGAAAAACAATTGTTCGCACTGAAATCACGTTTTCATGAGAATAAAGTTCGCTCACGCCCTGCGGCAGGTACCTTGAAACGATCGCGCGCCGCTCCGCCGATGCCGCACTTTAGTCAAGGGAAATATTCATTCTACTACTATAGGTAGGCATTCCTAAACTTAGGTGCATCATTGCGTCTAACATTCTCAGGTATGTGGAAAATGAACTATCGTGATAGTTATGACTATATCAATTAATTTAGGTAATTTATAATCATATGAGAATCAACAATATTTAAAAGAAATGTGACAATGAAAATTACTGATAAAGAAAACAATGTCTATAACCATATTTATCACAGTAATATTGCGATGGTCTAGTAAAAAAAAATAATCGCATACTGACAAATGACAAAATCCAAATTAATGCTCAAATCCAGCAATAAAGCCTTCGTCGATAAAAATAAAACCTACTTTTTTTTGCAATCGTGTTTCTATCAGGATATTTTACTTTATGTTGAAGAATGATACTCTTAAAATATGGATTCAGCATTACCCAAGTCTCCTATGACGTATATTAGATTTTTGACTAAGCTATGGAGTGTTTTTTTTAATTGGTCTATAACGGACCCTAAGTCCATTACATGCGATCAACAAATGCATCGATTTCCAGTGAAAGCCACAGACACAATTCAGCTATTTTGTTGACTCGTGCAGCTATGAATCAGCACGATGAAACAATACTTTTACTCAGAATATTTTTGGATTGCATCATTGATCGGCCTATATAAACTGGCGCAAAAGCAACCAAATTATCATTCCCGAGTGATCACCTTCCCCCAAGGTTGCGACGACATTCGGCACTCTCTCTCACGACTTAGGTCAACGAATCCGGCTCCTTGGTTTCCTTTCCTCATCCTCCCTGTGTCTCGAAGCATCAGTCTGTAATCCCACAGACTTGAGCCGTGCCCAGTACAAGATACTAGGAGCACACGCACAATCCTCATCCACTATTCCGCATAACCTCCGTCGCGCAACCCTCGCGTCTCGATAAAGTAATCCGGGCACCCGTTTATTCGGCAAGTGTTATAACTGGCAATATTCAAACCTTCGATCAATAAATTCCTTCCACTTTATTCAAAACCGCCTTTCAATACGGAGATAACTCGTAAGTTGATACCACCACCTTGGTCCTTCACAGGTCTAAGACTTCTGATACGCACTGGAACCTTACTAGAAAAAAGAGATGCGTTGGTGAAGGAAATTGTTAAGCACCTTGCTAATCCGGTGCCGATTAAGAAGGTGAATTTTATTTCTGGTAATATGTTGATGGAAACCACTATTCGCCGGATCTCCTATATGTGTTAATGAGTGAACATAATATTTTGACGAATGTAGCACGAGTCTGTACTCGTAGTCATTACTATGTGGTCATGGAAACATGACTATGTAGTCATGTTCCCAACTCTCTGCGAAACTGCTTAAACGAAGTTCTTCGAGATGATTTGAATATGTAAACTATAAAAATATATATTTTACTAATCGCAATAAAGACCCCTAATACCAATGCAGTGTGGCCGTTTTATAATGAATCTTAGTTACTGCCTCTTTTGTAGTTCGTTAATGTCTAATTATTTCCCTTGTATAAACATATAGAAATTCCAAAAAACCTTCTGGAAATCTGTAGTAGAAAGATCTTTCGTCTACGGTGGGTGACGAAAAGTCAACAGTCACAACTTCTGCAACTTTGCAACTATTTGTTGTGGAGCATGTAGTTATACGTTGTCGAGCAGAAGCAGCAGGAAAGAGCAATTGACAAACTTTGGATATTTAATCTCGGGCTTTTCTATCACTGAATACAGTTCTTGACAGTATATATTTCTAATGGATAACACCGGCATATTCGAAAATAATGCAAAGTTTCCATTATATACAATACTAGCTGACCCGTACCCACTTCGTTGGGCGGTAAAACTTTTTTCCTGTGATGTGGTTCGGTTAGTACTGAGTGCTATGATTTATTTCCTGACTACCAAGAGAAGGACTATATTTTTACTGCAAATGTATATATGTGTTTGCATGCCAATTTGACTATAAAACCGTTATTTGTGAGTGTCTTCTTGTGGGTATCTTATTTATGAGCGTGAGTGGGTGTCTTATTTATGTGAGTGTCTTATTTATGAGCGTATTATCTCTTTCACTATTTGAGCAGTAAATGGGAAATTATATGCAGAAAAAAGGAAAAGTCTTTTATTTTTTTAATATAAAATACTACTTTTTGTGACTTAAATATAAAAGTTAGACATATACTATCGCTGATTTTTTTGTAGGCATTATCAAGTTCTACAACTTTTCTCTAGAACTTAATCATATATCTCTCATCGTTAAGGCAGCGTTAATTAGATTCGTTTTCGTTCGACCGCTTATTCTCCGACTTACTTTGCAAATCCGACAACCACGAAAAAGTCTTTTCATTTCTCATTATTTGATTAATTGATAGCCTATTACAGTCACAAATAACGTGGCTTTCTATTGGTAAAAGAATTTTCAAAATCGGTTTAGTCGATCCAGAGATTACTTCCTACAACGTCACAAACTTTACCTCTTTATAATATTATATTTATTTATTTATTTAAGAATTAATACACATTAATACACAAGAACTATAAAACATTGATTAGCTTACAAAAATAACAGGAACCGAATGGCAAAACCTTAACCTTTTGCTTATTTGTTTCTGTCACCCAACTGGGACTAGCCCGTTCTAGGGTCGACAGGACTCCAATATTACAATCAAGTTTGCTTGATTGCTTGGTTGCCTACAAATGTACAAGTTTTAGTAAAAAGCTAATGACACTAAATTGCCCTAAAATGTGGTCTTCAGAATAAAATAAAAAATAATAATAATAAAAAAATATTAAAAATATATAATAAATAAAATGCAATTCCATTATTAAATCGGCAATAAATATAATACAAAATTCGATTAAATAATATAAATAAAGTTATATGTGAGAAAAGAAAGAAACAGTCATTAATATTTAATATTATGTTTTAAGTAATATAAGATTTAATATAAAAATACCTAGTCTAAAAGTATAATTCATTGTCAAAGTCAAATATTTTTTGGTAGTTAGTTCTATGTTAAAAAATACTTAACATTTAAGTTTAAAAATATGTTAATAATTTGTGCACCTAAGTTTTATTATACTATTATTTCTAACATTTGATTTATGGTTGGTCTGTCATGATTCGATAACCATTTCTTTAATTTATTTTTGAATTCCCTAAATGTCAAATTCATTTTTATTTCCATATTGATCAGATTGTAAAATCTCGGCGCAATGAAAGAGTAATGTCTTTGACCAAATGATGTTTTCCTTCTGGGTATTATTAAGCTATTTTCTACAACTTGTCTCGTTGGTCGCCGGTTCTGAATTATTCCTAAATTTGAGTTATTGTTCAAAAATAGCCTTAAGAGGGAAGTTTTTAGAAAAAGTTTCCTACAATCAAGAACTTTAGCTTCCTTATACAGTTCATTAGTGGGATGTCGATATGGTCTACGTAGAATAATTTTTAATATAAATTTCTGCGCAACTTGCAATGGCTCTAGCAGGGTTTTACCACATCCACCCCATCCAATTATGCCGTAAGTAATAAGCGATTCACATAAAGCATAATAAACAGTTTTTAGTGTTTTGGAATCCAGAATATTCCTCAGTTCTTTGAAAACATATCCAAGGATTCGCACCTTCGTAGCCACGTTATGTATATGAGAATCCCAACGGAGAAAGCAATCTAGAGTGATGCCTAGATATTTCCAATATATTTCTCTTTGTAGAGGCTGACAGTTACAAGACTCTATGCTATCGCATTCGTGTATTACAATAGTTTTATTAGTAGTGGGTTGACCTCTGGTTGTTATACTAAATGGCATGTATTTGGTTTTGCCAACATTAAGCGTCAACATAAAGTTTCCTAGCCAATTTTTAACAATTTCCATGCCCTCGTTTGCTTTTTCAAATGTGTAATCCCAGTTTGAACCCTTGAATAGTATAACGGTGTCATCGGCATATGTGATGATTTTACCTACTGGTAACTGACATAGGTCATTTATGTAGACGAGGAATAAAATGGGTCCCAAAACGCTACCCTGTGGCACACCATACGTGATATGCTGGCTTTTACTCTGGAGGCCCTGGATGGTGACACTTTGTACCCTGTTGGATAGGTAACTATCAAACCATTTAAGACTTGTATAGTTAATTCCTACACTGCTCAGTTTGCATAATAATATATTATGAGGAACGGAGTCAAAAGCCTTTGCAAGCTCAAGGAAAACTCCTAGGCACTTGTCTCCTTTATCCACCGTTTCGACTATAAATTCTGTTAAGGCAGCTATAGCGTCTGTTGTCCCTAAACCTTCCCTAAAACCGAACTGATTGTCTGAGAGTATTTTATTTTCAATTAAAAATTTATAGAGTCTGGCCTTTGCAACTTTCTCGAAGATTTTGGAGATCGTGTTTAGAATGGATATAGGTCGATAGTTATTGAGGTCCTGCTTATCTCCCCCTTTATGTATGGGAATTTCTTTGGCAATTTTTAATTTGTCAGGAAAAATTCCGCTTCTAAAACTCACATTAATAATAAAAGCAATAGGCTGGCTGAGATAGGTTTCAGCTAGTTTAAATACGCATCATACCCCACCGCTGACCTATTTTTAAGGCTGCCTATTACTTTCTTAACTTCGTCTCTATTTGTAGGCGTTAGGTACATGGACACAGGTAACGTATCAGATTTACTTTGGTCAGTAATTACAGAATTACTATTTATCGCACGAAACTTTTCTGCTAGTTTGGAGCCAACATTACAAAAATGACTATTTGTACAATTTAGTAACTTTTCAGGATTATCTTTCATTGTAATAATTTGATTGTCAATTTTAATACTATTTAAATTTACATCCTTTCTATTTTTATAATTCGCCGCTTCTTTTATATTTATCCAGATTTTTCGTGGGTCCCCGGCTGAGTCAGTTATTTGTTTTTAAGCTATTGCATAGCTTTTATCGCGGGCCTAGGCCAGCGCGGCGACCGAATGAAGAAATTTCTTAACGAAAATTAATGATTTTAAACTGATAATTACGTCTAAACGAGTACTGCTTACGATTCGAAAAAAATATATGTTAAACAAGAACATTTTCCTAATATTCTTAGCTTTGAATATTTTAGATTTTGTTTATATTACATAGTGTAATTAATTTGTGAAATTAGGTCTAACCGAACACAAAAACGACTACTACACAAATGCTATCTGGCGTATTATTATGAAACCTGCACCATTTTAAAGATAATTTAATTATCTATCTTTTTATCTACGATTTTTTTCGAATAATTCGTTTTTTTGCTTTATTGAATAAAAAATTCGTGCGCGGCGCTCTATCGAAAGACGTTTAAATTATTCCGAATCATTTGCTTCCGCAGCCGCAAATGATTCGGAATAATTTCAACGTTTTCCGATAGAGCGCAGTTATCTGATATCAGAAAAAATAAAATAAATAAATAATTATAATTGCATAAGTTGTTAAAAATGCTATGCAATAGCTTTACCGTGGCAGTCCCCGAGTGCCACACGTATTTTTTTTAAAGTATTGCTGCTTAGTCAATTTAATAATTTTATTACATAAATTTCGATAACGAGTGTATTTCTGCCTCAGCATTGCATTGTCCGGTGTTTTTCTTAACGCTGCGTGCATTTTATCACGCCTGTGAATACAAAAGAGGAGTCCATCAGTAATCCACGGTGTAATTTTTTTATTTTTAAGCTATTGCATAGCTTTTATCGCGGGCCTAGGCCAGCGCGGCGACCGAATGAAGAAATTTCTTAACGAAAATTAATGATTTTAAACTGATAATTACGTCTAAACGAGTACTGCTTACGATTCGAAAAAAATATATGTTAAACAAGAACATTTTCCTAATATTCTTAGCTTTAAATATTTTAGATTTTGTTTATATTACATAGTGTAATTAATTTGTGAAATTAGGTCTAACCGAACACAAAAACGACTACTACGCAAATACTATCTGGCGTATTATTATGAAACCTGCACCATTTTAAAGATATTTTAATTATCTATCTTTTTATCTACGAATTTTTTCGAATAATTCGTTTTTTTGCTTTATTGAATAAAAAATTCGTGCGCGGCGCTCTATCGAAAGACGTTTAAATTATTCTGAATCATTTGCTTCCGCAGCCGCAAATGATTAGGAATAATTTCAACGTTTTCCGATAGAGCGCAGTTATCTGATATCAGAAAAAATAAAATAAAGAAATAATTATAATTGCATAAGTTGTTAAAAATGCTATGCAATAGCTTTACCGTGGCAGTCCCCGAGTGCCACACGTATTTTTATGTTTTATAATTACAGTTTTCGATGTTGTATGTTTCTGTATAATGTTACTCAAGATGGAAACAAATAAGTTATAGGCGTCGATAGCATCCCTAATCTGATATAACTCATTCCAGTCATGTTGGCTGATTTCGTAAACTATTTTATCATAATTAATTAATTTCTATATTTGCTTGTTTGGATGTACAACGTTATTACTTCCCTTAGCGGCCATCTTAAAGAAGATTGTGTAGTGATCTGTAATTGAATTTTTGTATACAATGGTCGAGATTAGGTTTTTGGTTCGAACCATGACATGATCTATGCAACTGCTGCTATTGTTATATTCGCGCGTTGGATGAATTATCTCAGGTCGGAGACCATGTAGCATTAGGACGTTTAGATATTCCTCAGATTGTGGATGCAGAGTTCCTGCTATAGAGATATTCAAGTCACCGCACAATATTAGTATAGATGATTGTATACAAGAAAATTTCCGAGCAAGAACAAACGGTAGTTAGATAAAATGACTTTGGATTTGGAAAATATACAAGTAACATTGCTTTTTATTAAAATATATTTGAATTTGAAATCCCAAACCAAATTGAAGTTATACAAATTTGAAGAGGCCAGTGTGAAAAGCGGCAACATTTTAGTTAAAGACATACTACTTGAGATTGTATTATTAGCATATTTTGAATATGTCTGCGGAGCTCGAATCTACAGAATTACCTATTTGGTTCGGCGTAAAAAAACGTACTGCAACGCACCGCACCGTAATACGCGCCATAGTACGTACATTTAGTTTTAAGCTATTGCATAGCTTTTATCGCCGGCCTAGGCCAGCGCGGCGACCGAATGAAGAAATTCTTAACGAAAATTAATGATTTTAAACTGATAATTACGTCTAAACGAGTACTGCTTAAGATTCGAAAAAAATATATGTTAAACAAAAACATTTTCCTAATATTCGTAGCTTTGAATATTTTAGAGTTTGTTTCTTTCGTGGCAGGCACACGCCAACCAAATTAGTCGTCGTATTTTCAATGGTCTTCATAGCCTCCGAAGGTTACAGAGATTCCTTCCAGCAGCAACTAAGCAAACTATAGTAAGAACACTGCTACTTCCAATTCTAGACTATGCTGATGTCGGTACTATAGATATTAAAGAGAAGATACTGGATAAATTCGAACGGCTACAAAATATCTGCATACGATATATATTCGACTTGCGTAAATTTGATCACGTAAGCGAATATCGCGATGGACTTCACTGGCTTCGAATTCGTGAGCGCAGAAATCTGCATGCCCTCTCACTCCTTTATAAAGTCCTAAATAGTCCCATAGCACCTCCTTACCTTAAAGACCTCTTTCTCCCGTTAGGAAGTCATGGTGTTCCACTCAGGTCAAGTCAGGACAACACCATAGCAATTCCACTACATCAGTCTTCTTTTTTCACTAACTCATTTAGCGTCCATTCTGCTCGACTTTGGAACCAGCTTCCGCATGCTATTCGTCATGCAACATCCTTGCCCTGTTTCAAGGCGTTACTGAAAAAACATTTTCTCCCTCAAAATATCAACTAAGAACCAACCCTCCCCCTATCCCCTCCCCCCTTCCCCCTTTCGTTGGGTTGTTGACTGAATAGAAGCATAAGAACTTTGTAATATCTATCATTTTATATAAGCAGTTATTTTTATTATTATTTATCTGTAGTTTCTATGTATTTATTATTATAATATACATATACTATATTATAAATTATATTTTTTATGTATGTATGTATATTTGGATGTATGTATATGTATATTTATGTGTATATATTTATGTATGTGAGCTGTATTGATACTTTTATTTAATATTACACGGTTGGCTGTAAGAAATCGTGAAACGATAAGCCCGCCGTTTGTACTAAGTCAAAATAGAATTTAAGTTTTCTTTACCCATGTAATTTTTTTTTGTTAGTACAATAAAGGTATTTTTCATTTCATTTCATTTCATTTATATTACATAGTGTAATTAATTTGTGAAATTAGGTCTAACCGAACACAAAAACGACTACTACGCAAATACTATCTGGCGTATTATTATGAAACCTGCACCATTTTAAAGATAATTTAATTTTGTATCTTTTTATCTACGATTTTTTTCGAATAATCCGGTTTTTTTGCCTTATCGAATGAAAAATTTTTGCGCGGCGTTCTATCGGAAGACGTTTAAATTATTCCGAATCATTTGCTTCCGCAGCCACAAATGATTCGGAATAATTTCAACGTTTTCCGATAGAGCGCAGTTATCTGATATCAGAAAAAATAAAATAAATAAAATATATAAATAATTATAGTTGCATAAGTTGTTAAAAATGCTATGCAATAGCTTTACCGCGGCAGGCCCCGAGTGCCACACGTATTTTTTATTTTTTTTATGTGACACCAGTGCTGTCACCACTGTAGTGGTCATGTGTATACTTGAAGTCACCTATACGTGAAGCCGAATTACACTAAATTGACCTACAATAATTACCCCAAAACTACCTTTGTACATTTCGAATCACAAAATATCCGAGACTCGCTAAACTATAAAAACAGCCAATTTGACGGGTAAAATTGCGAAGTTTGTAACGCTGTTGATTAATTTTTAGTATTGAATCCTAAAAAGCAAGCTTCTCCCTCACGCGCCGCGTGCTTATTTATTTATTTATTTATTTGTTTCAAACATAATTATAAAATACATAACATGGTCATACCAAGTAATGGTGCGAAGAAACAACGGCCCACATAAAAATTCGTGTGCGGCGCTGTATCGGAAGACGTTTAAATTATTCCGAATCATTTGCTACCGCAGCCGCAAATGATTCGGAATAATTTCAACGTTTTCCGATAGAGCGCAGTTATCTGATATCAGAAAAAATAAAATAAATAAAATAAATAAATATTTATAATTGCATTAGTTGTTAAAAATGCTATGCAATAGCTTTACCGCGGCAGTCCCCGAGTGCCACACGTATTTTTTTTTTCAACGAATATCGTTTTAATGAAGAACTTTATTCCCTAAAAACGTGGTTTTCTGCGCGAACAAATTGTTTGTAATAATTACAAATACCACAGTTCACCTTTGGTACCATCGGTCTCGTTTTTAAATTTTTTTATTTTTTAACTTTTTGATCATATCATATTAAATCGTAATATTTTTATTATGTTATCGTAATATTGTTATCCTAATATTAACTTTGGTTGCGTGTGGCGTAGTGTACATATAATATAGCATATTTATTCATCCATTTAAATTGGGTTTAAGTCGCCTTTTATCCGCTCATCAGCGCCTAGCCTAGCAGTTTGACTATGCATAGGCAGAATTGGAGATTTACTCAGCCGTCGACGAGGTAGCTCCTCTCGTCGCTTAAAATTACTCACTTCAAAGTTTCGCTGAGTTGACGGACGCCGCGGCGCCGCGCCGCCGTCCTTGATGAGAATATTAATTATTGATCTCGGAGAGGGTCAAAATTTCCGGAACGAAAGAAGAGGCGGTTCATGCTAATTGGACCACCCGCTAATGAGACACTTCCGCTGCTAATTGACGAGCGGAAAAGTAAACCCAAGAGAAATTATAGTGCCCTATAATTACTGGTGGCGAATGGTTTCCTGCAGCTTGGGCCATAAGATCCATTTTGTTCTCGGAGCGGCTCAACCCACGATTCAGCTCCTATTCAGAAGCCACCACCTACCACAACCTAACCTACCTCGGGTAAGACTCTCGTGTCTCAGGCCTCACGGATGGTGGACCGGTTTCTCCTAGTGGGATTACATCCCAGCGCCACTGAACGGTTTGCGCACCGTTCGGCGACGTTAATCGCTTGTAGTTATAAATAACTAGCCATTACAGAGGTTCAAAAATAAACTAGCCATTACGGGATCTAGGTTAGCGAAAGTGATCTTTCATTGGAGACGGTGTTCGCTTTTATAACACTTTGCCTGAGTGAGACACTAAATTTTAAAATAATGTTTAAGATATTTTGTGCTCTAAAGGCTATTATAAAATTGAATAATTTTAAGCGATACATTGGTCTGGTCAAGTCGTTTTTGTGTAACATAGCTATGAAAACCATTTGTTTAATGTTATTATTATTATAATTATTACTATTACGTAAAGCCATTGATTATATAGTGTAGTAATCAATGGTAAAGCCTACAAGCAAAGCATACATGTCTAGAAACATAAGACGTTCGGAAAGTACTGTAACTACTTCGAATAAAAATCTATCTAATCTAATGTGAACTCTGATTAATTGCTGAAAGAGTCTGGTGAATATGGAAATATACCTACTGTCTCCTAAGCAGTTGGAGTGGATTATGTACTGTCATCAAACACTCTTAAAATGACCATTAGGTTGCCTGATACTGAATTCAGAGCCGGGCAAAACAGAGTCCGCAATAATTTTAAACTGAATCACCGCTGAACATACGGCAGTGACTTAGGCCGCGTAATTGGTCGGGAAGTTGAAGGGAATCCATATTCCAGACCGAGATATCCTTCCAAAACTGGTAGTCAGGGTGCTAGGCTGCCCGCTGGTTACATTTCCCGGTGCCTCGCCGTAAGGCTTCTTGCTGGTTCGGGTCTTTGCTGGATGGTAGGTTTGTACCATCCTAAAGTCTTCTACGCTCATCACATGGCTGAAAGAACGATACATATCGCTATACTATGAAATCGAGCAATCTAATATCCTCTCTCTCTCTCTCTCTCTATATATATATATATATATATATATATATATATATATATTGTTATATTTCATAAGGTTTGTAAAGAAATCCGTTTATAGGATCATGTTTTTATTTAAAATAAAATTAGTAAAAGCTACTTAAAAAGTAGCGAAGGAAATCCCAGGTTGTATTGATAAATGCTTATGTTTGAATGAGATATACTTACGGATGTGCACGACTTTCGACAGGTGCAATGTAAGTTTAAAGGTCCTTTTGCAGTCGACTAACGATCACTATTCATCCATATATCTCATAAATAGGGCTTATCCTTATGCAACACAAAATGCCTTCAAATGAGACGAATTAAGCGAAAAAATTAAAAATTAAACTATTGATCATTTCGGCAAGGCCGTTTTATAAATGAAAGTGACATTACGAAATAATTCAAATTTCGAATGCTACTAACATTTAAAATATGATACAATTGGCTGAGTTTGTTATCAACGAGCCATTAAATCGAATTAAAAATAAATAAAAAAACTCCATATGCTCAATGAAATGAAAGAAGAAACTTAAATCTTTATTTCTGGCAGAGAAGTTTATAAAAAAGATTGTATAATGTTATCAAAATAGGGTAAACCTATATAAAATTGTATAATATTAAAAAATTGTAAAGAAACATTGTAGAAAACAGTATAATATTGTTATATTTCATAAGGTTTGTAAAGAAATCCGTTTATAGGATCATGTTTTTATTTAAAATAAAATTAGTAAAAGCTACTTAAAAAGTAGCGAAGGAAATCCCAGGTTGTATTGATAAATGCTTATGTTTGAATGAGATATACTTACGGATGTGCACGACTTTCGACAGGTGCAATGTAAGTTTAAAGGTCCTTTTGCAGTCGACTAACGATCACTATTCATCCATATATCTCATAAATAGGGCTTATCCTTATGCAACACAAAATGCCTTCAAATGAGACGAATTAAGCGAAAAAATTAAAAATTAAACTATTGATCATTTCGGCAAGGCCGTTTTATAAATGAAAGTGACATTACTAAATAATTCAAATTTCGAATGCTACTAACATTTAAAATATGATACAATTGGCTGAGTTTGTTATCAACGAGCCATTAAATCGAATTAAAAATAAATAAAAAAACTCCATATGCTCAATGAAATGAAAGAAGAAACTTAAATCTTTATTTCTGGCAGAGAAGTTTATAAAAAAGATTGTATAATGTTATCAAAATAGGGTAAACCTATATAAAATTGTATAATATTAAAAAATTGTAAAGAAACATTGTAGAAAACAGTATAATATTGTTATATTTCATAAGGTTTGTAAAGAAATCCGTTTATAGGATCATGTTTTTATTTAAAATAAAATTAGTAAAAGCTACTTAAAAAGTAGCGAAGGAAATCCCAGGTTGTATTGATAAATGCTTATGTTTGAATTAGATATACTTACGGATGTGCACGACTTTCGACAGGTGCAATGTAAGTTTAAAGGTCCTTTTGCAGTCGACTAACGATCACTATTCATCCATATATCTCATAAATAGGGCTTATCCTTATGCAACACAAAATGCCTTCAAATGAGACGAATTAAGCGAAAAAATTAAAAATTAAACTATTGATCATTTCGGCAAGGCCGTTTTATAAATGAAAGTGACATTACGAAATAATTCAAATTTCGAATGCTACTAACATTTAAAATATGATACAATTGGCTGAGTTTGTTATCAACGAGCCATTAAATCGAATTAAAAATAAATAAAAAAACTCCATATGCTCAATGAAATGAAAGAAGAAACTTAAATCTTTATATCTGGCAGAGAAGTTTATAAAAAAGATTGTATAATGTTATCAAAATAGGGTAAACCTATATAAAATTGTATAATATTAAAAAATTGTAAAGAAACATTGTAGAAAACAGTATAATATTGTTATATTTCATAAGGTTTGTAAAGAAATCCGTTTATAGGATCATGTTTTTATTTAAAATAAAATTAGTAAAAGCTACTTAAAAAGTAGCGAAGGAAATCCCAGGTTGTATTGATAAATGCTTATGTTTGAATGAGATATACTTACGGATGTGCACGACTTTCGACAGGTGCAATGTAAGTTTAAAGGTCCTTTTGCAGTCGACTAACGATCACTATTCATCCATATATCTCATAAATAGGGCTTATCCTTATGCAACACAAAATGCCTTCAAATGAGACGAATTAAGCGAAAAAAATAAAAATTAAACTATTGATCATTTCGGCAAGGCCGTTTTATAAATGAAAGTGACATTACGAAATAATTCAAATTTCGAATGCTACTAACATTTAAAATATGATACAATTGGCTGAGTTTGTTATCAACGAGCCATTAAATCGAATTAAAAATAAATAAAAAAACTCCATATGCTCAATGAAATGAAAGAAGGAACTTAAATCTTTATTTCTGGCAGAGAAGTTTATAAAAAAGATTGTATAATGTTATCAAAATAGGGTAAACCTATATAAAATTGTATAATATTAAAAAATTGTAAAGAAACATTGTAGAAAACAGTATAATATTGTTATATTTCATAAGGTTTGTAAAGAAATCCGTTTATAGGATCATGTTTTTATTTAAAATAAAATTAGTAAAAGCTACTTAAAAAGTAGCGAAGGAAATCCCAGGAAAGAAAATGAAAATCAAAATAAAATTCATTCAAACATAAGCATTTATCAATACAACCTGGGATTTCCTTCGCTACTTTTTAAGTAGCTTTTACTAATTTTATTTTAAATAAAAACATGATCCTATAAACGGATTTCTTTACAAACCTTATGAAATATAACAATATTATACTGTTTTCTACAATGTTTCTTTACAATTTTTTAATATTATACAATTTTATATAGGTTTACCCTATTTTGATAACATTATACAATCTTTTTTATAAACTTCTCTGCCAGAAATAAAGATTTAAGTTTCTTCTTTCATTTCATTGAGCATATGGAGTTTTTTTATTTATTTTTAATTCGATTTAATGGCTCGTTGATAACAAACTCAGCCAATTGTATCATATTTTAAATGTTAGTAGCATTCGAAATTTGAATTATTTCGTAATGTCACTTTCATTTATAAAACGGCCTTGCCGAAATGATCAATAGTTTAATTTTTAATTTTTTCGCTTAATTCGTCTCATTTGAAGGCATTTTGTGTTGCATAAGGATAAGCCCTATTTATGAGATATATGGATGAATAGTGATCGTTAGTCGACTGCAAAAGGACCTTTAAACTTACATTGCACCTGTCGAAAGTCGTGCACATCCGTAAGTATATCTCATTCAAACATAAGCATTTATCAATACAACCTGGGATTTCCTTCGCTACTTTTTAAGTAGCTTTTACTAATTTTATTTTATATATATATATATATATATATATATATATATATATATATATATATATATATATATATATATATATATATATATATATATATATATATATATATATATATATATATATATATATATACACTACTGTGAAAAAGTCTTCGAACAGTTACCCACAAAATAAGAGGTGTCGTATTTTATAAAGTAACTAAGTGAGCCCATTCCTTTTTTTTGTCAGGCTTGTTCATTCATCGGAGGAGTCACAAAACTTTATTAGACATTTCTGCAACCTAACAACATCATCCTATAAACGGATTTCTTTACAAACCTTATCAAATATAATAATATTATACTGTTTTCTACAATGTTTCTTTACAATTTTTAAGCTATTGCATAGCTTTTATCGCGGGCCTAGGCCAGCGCGGCGACCGAATGAAAAAATTTCTTAACGAAAATGAATGATTTTAAACTGATAATTACGTCTAAACGAGTACTGCTTACGATTCGAAAAAAATATATGTTAAACAAGAACATTTTCCTAATATTCTTAGATTTGAATATTTTAGATTTTGTTTATATTACATAGTGTAATTAATTTGTGAAATTAGGTCTAACCGAACACAAAAACGACTACTACGCAAATAATACCTGGCGTATTATTATGAAACCTGCACCATTTTAAAGATAATTTAATTATCTATCTTTTTATCTACGATTTTTTTTGAATAATCCGTTTTTTTTTGCTTTATCGAATAAAAAATTCGTGCGCGGCGCTCTATCGGAAGACGTTTAAATTATTCCGAATCATTTGCTTCCGCAGATGATTCGGAATAATTTCAACGTTTTCCGATAGAGCGCAGTTATCTGATATCAGAAAAAATAAAATAAATAAATAATTGTAATTGCATAAGTTGTTAAAAATGCTATGCAATAGCTTTACCGCGGCAGTCCACGAGTGCCACACGTATTTTATAATTTTATATAGATTTACCCTATTTTGATAACATTATACAATCTTTATTATAAACTTCTCTGCCAGAAATTAAGATTGAAGTTTCTTCTTTCATTTCATTGAGCATATGGAGGTTTTTAAGCTATTGCATAGCTTTTATCGCGGGCCTAGGCCAGCGCGGCGACCGAATGAAGAAATTTCTTAACGAAAATTAATGATTTTAATCTGATAATTACGTCTAAACGAGTACTGCTTACGATTCGAAAAAAATATATGTTAAACAAGAACATTTTCCTAATATTCTTAGCTTTGAATATTTTAGATTTTCTTTATATTACATAGTGTAATTAATTTGTGAAATTAGGTCTAACCGAACACAAAAACGACTACTACGCAAATACTATCCGGCGTATTATTATGAAACCTGCACCATTTTAAAGATAATTTAATTATCTATCTTTTTATCTACGATTTTTTTGGCATAATCCGGTTTTTTTGCTTTATCGAATAAAAAATTCGTGCGCGGCGCTCTATCGGAAGACGTTTAAATTATTCCGAATTATTTGCTTTCGCAGTCGCAAATGATTCGGAATAATTTTAACGTTTTCCGATAGAGCGCAGTTATCTGATATCAGAAAAAATAAAATAAATAAATAATTATAATTGCATAAGTTGTTAAAAATGCTATGCAATAGCTTTACCGCGGCAGTCCCCGAGTGCCACACGTATTTTTATTTTTTATTTTTATTTCGATTTAATGGCTCGTTGATAACAAACTTAGCCAAATGTATCATATTTTAAATGTTGGTAGCATTCGAAATTTGAATTATTTCGTAATGTCACTTTCATTTATAAAACGGCTTTGCCGAAGTGATCGATAGTTTAATTTTTTATTTTTTCGCTTAATTCGTCTCAATTGAAGGCATTTTGTGTTGCATAAGGATACGCCCTATTTATGAGATATATCGATGAATAGTGATCGTTAGTCGACTGCAAAAGGACCTTTAAACTTACATTGCACCTTCGAAAGTCGTGCACATCCGTAAGTATATCTCATTCAAACATAAGCATTTCCCAATACAAACTGGGATTTCCTTCGCTACTTTTTAAGTAGCTTCTACTAATTTTATTTTAAATAAAAACATCATCCTATCAACGGATTTCTTTACAAACCTTATCAAATATAACAATATTATACTGTTTTCTACAATGTTTCTTTACAATTTTTTAATATTATATAATTTTATATAGGTTTACCCTATTTTGATAACATTATACAATCTTTATTATAAACTTCTCTGCCAGAAATTAAGATCGAAGTATCTTCTTTCATTTCATTGTGCATTGGAGGTTTTATATTTTTATTTCGATTTAATGGCTCGTTGATAACTAACGCAGCCTAATAATGTCATATTTTAAATGTTGGAAACGTCCGAAATTTTGAATGATTTCGAAACGTCATCCTCCATTTATGAAACGGCCTTTGCCGATGTGATCAAAGTGTTTTATTTTAGTTTTTTCGCTTTAATTCGCCTCAATTGGAGGCATTTTGTGTTGCAAAAGGAAAAGCTCGATTTTTGAGATATATGGATGATGAGTGATCGTTCGTCGACGGTAAAGGGACCCATAAACTAACATGCACAATCGAAAGTCGTGCACATCCGTAAGTATATCTCATTCAAACATAAGCGTTTCCCAATCCAAGCTGGGATTTCCTTCGCTGCTGTTCAAGTAGCTTTTACTAATTTTATTTTACTGCGAATCATCATCCTATGAACGGATTATTTACAAAACCTTATCAAATATAAAAATATTATACAGTTTTTCTACCATGTTTCTTTATACATTTGCTAATGTTATACAATTTTATACAAGTTTACCTTATTTTGATATTATTATATAGTCTTTAGTATAAACTTCTCTGCCAGAAATTAAGATCGAAGTATCTTCTTTCATTTCATTGTGCATTGGAGGTTTTATATTTTTATTTCGATTTAATGGCTCGTTGATAACTAACGCAGCCTAATAATGTCATATTTTAAATGTTGGAAACGTCCGAAATTTTGAATGATTTCGAAACGTCATCCTCCATTTATGAAACGGCCTTTGCCGATGTGATCAAAGTGTTTTATTTTAGTTTTTCGCTTTAATTCGCCTCAATTGGAGGCATTTTGTGTTGCAAAAGGAAAAGCTCGATTTTTGAAATATATGGATGATGAGTGATCGTTCGTCGACGGTAAAGGGACCCATAAACTAACATGCACAATCGAAAGTCGTTCACATCCGTAAGTATATCTCATTCAAACATAAGCGTTTCCCAATCTAAGCTGGGATTTCCTTCGCTGCTGTTCAAGTAGCTTTTACTAATTTTATTTTACTGCGAATCATCATCCTATGAACGGATTATTTACAAAACCTTATCAAATATAAATATATATATATATATATATATATATATATATATATATATATATATATATATATATATATATATATATATATATATATATATATATATATATATATATATATATATATATATATATATAAGTATATATATATATATATATATATATATATATATATATATATATATACATATATATATATATATATATATATATATATATATATATATATATATATATATATATATATATATATATATATATATATATATATATATATATATATATATATATATATATATATATATATATATATATATATATATATATATATATATATATATATATATATATATATATATATATATATATCTATATATATATATATATATATATATATATATATATATATATATATATATATATATATATATATATATATATATATATATATATATAATATATATATATATATATATATATATATATATATATATATATATATATATATATATATATATATATATATATATATATATATATAGTTAATATTTGATTGGTTTTGTGTAAAATCTTTTTTTAAAGAATTCGTTTAAAGGATGACACTTTGATGAAAAAATAAAAATAATAAAAGCCACTTAGATAGCTGGAAGGTTTTTCCCGGACTGGATTGGGAAATGCTTATTTTAAATGAGATGTATGTCTGGATGAGCACTACTTTCGACAGTGCAATGTAGGTTTAATGGGATCCCTTTATCGCTAGCGAACGATCGCCGTTCATCCACATCTCAAAAACAAAGCGTATCCTTATACAAACCAAAATAAAATGTCTTTATTAAAGACAAATTAAAGCAAAAACAATGAAAAAAATCACAATCAATCGTCTCTTAAATGCGGAATGACATACCGAAAATTGGATTTGAAATTCGAATATATCCACTCTTTAAAAGGACGATATACGATTGCAGTGCTCGCTATCAGCCAGCCATTAAATGAAAATAAAAATAAAATACTTCATTTGCTCGTTCCATGAAATAAGATATAAATCGTAATTTCTGGTCGAGAAGTGTATACTTAATGCTATATGATATTTACAAGAGTTCAAAACATAAGATAAAATTGTATAATATTGTTAATATTTGATTGGTTTTGTGTAAAATCTTTTTTTAAAGAATTCGTTTAAAGGATGACACTTTGATGAAAAAATAAAAATAATAAAAGCCACTTACATAACTGGAAGGTTTTTCCCGGACTGGATTGGGAAATGCTTATTTTAAATGAGATGTATGTCTGGATGAGCACTACTTTCGACAGTGCAATGTAGGTTTAATGGGATCCCTTTATCGCTAGCGAACGATCGCCGTTCATCCACATCTCAAAAACAAAGCGTATCCTTATGCAAACCAAAATAAAATGTCTTTATTAAAGACAAATTAAAGCAAAAACAATGAAAAAAATCACAATCAATCGTCTCTTAAATGCTTCTCTTAAATATATATATATATATATATATATATATATATATATATATATATATATATATATATATATATATATATATATATATATATATATATATATATATATATATATATATATATATATATATATATATATATATATATATATATATATATATATATATATATATATATATATATATATATATATAAAGAATTCGTTTAAAGGATGACAGTTTGATGAAAAAATAAAAATAATAAAAGCCACTTACATAGCTGG
This sequence comes from Micropterix aruncella, assembly GCA_944548615.1. Classification (NCBI taxonomy): domain Eukaryota; kingdom Metazoa; phylum Arthropoda; class Insecta; order Lepidoptera; family Micropterigidae; genus Micropterix; species Micropterix aruncella. Next base: position 707,686 of record OX155980.1, read on the forward strand.
AAGGTTTTCCCGGACTGGACTGGGAAATGCTTATTGTTTAAACGAGATGTATTCTAGGATGAGTACCACTTTCGACGGTACACTGTAGGTTTAATGGGATCCCTTTATCGCTTGCGAACGATCACCCTTCATCCACATCTCAAAAACAAAGCGTATCCTTTTGCAAACCAAAATAAAATGTCTTTATTAAAGACAAATTTAAGCAAAAAACAATGACAAAAAATCACAATCAATCGTCTCTTAAATGCGGAATGACATTTCGAAAATTCGATTTGAAATTCGAATATATCCACTCTTTAAAAGGACGATATACGATTGCTGGGCTCGCTATCAGCCAGCTATTAAATGAAAATAAAAATAAAATACTTCATTTGCTCGTTCCCATGAAATAAGATATAAATCGTAATTTCTGGTCGAGAAGTTTATACTTAAGGCTATATGATATTTACAAGAGTTCAAAACATAAGATAAAATTGTATAATATTGTTAATATTTGATTGGTTTTTTGTAAAATCTTTTTTTAAAGAATTCGTTTAAAGGATGACACTTTGATGAAAAAATAAAAATAATAAAAGCCACTTACATAGCTGGAAGGTTTTCCCGGACTGGACTGGGAAATGCTTATTGTTTAAACGAGATGTATTCTTGGATGAGTACCACTTTCGACGGTACACTGTAGGATTAATGGGATCCCTTTATCGCTAGCGAACGATCACCCTTCATCCACATCTCAAAAACAAAGCGTATCCTTTTGCAAACCAAAATAAAATGTCTTTATTAAAGACAAATTTAAGCAAAAAACAATGAAAAAAAATCACAATCAATCGTCTCTTAAATGCGGAATGACATTTCGAAAATTCGATTTGAAATTCGAATATATCCATTCTTTAAAAGGACGATATACGATTGCTGGGCTCGCTATCAGCCAGCTATTAAATGAAAATAAAAAAAATACGTGTGGCACTCGAGGACTGCCGCGGTAAAGCTATTGCATAGCATTTTTAACAACTTATGCAATTATAATTATTTATTTTATTTATTTATTTTATTTTTTCTGATATCAGATAACTGCGCTCTATCGGAAAACGTTGAAATAATTCCGAATCATTTGCGGCTGCGGTAGAAAATGATTCGGAATAATTTAAACGTTTCCGATAGAGCGCCGCGCACGAATTTTTTATTCGATAAAGCAAAAAAAAACGGATTATTCGAAAAAAATCGTAGATAAAAAGATAGATAATTAAATTACCTTTAAAATAGTGCAGGTTTCATAATAATACGCCAGATAGTATTTGCGCAGTAGTCGTTTTTGTGTTCGGTTAGACCTAATTTCACAAATTAATTACACTATGTAATATAAACAAAATCTAAAATATTCAAAGCTAAGAATATTAGAAAAATGATCTTGTTTAACATATATTTTTTTCGAATCGTAAGCAGTACTCGTTTAGACGTAATTAACAGTTTAAAATCATTAATTTTCGTTAAGAAATTTCTTCATTCGGTCGCCGCGCTAGCCTAGGCCCGCGATAAAAGCTATGCAATGGCTTAATAAAATACTTCATTTGCTCGTTCCCATGAAATAAGATATAAATCGTAATTTCTGGTCGAGAAGTTTATACTTAAAGCTATATGATATTTACAAGAGTTCAAAACATAAGATAAAATTGTATAATATTGTTAATATTTGATTGGTTTTTTGTAAAATCTTTTTTTAAAGAATTCGTTTAAAGGATGACACTTTGATGAAAAAATAAAAATAATAAAAGCCACTTACATACCTAAATGTTGGGTTTAAGTTTATATATATATAGAGTGGACTGTGAGGAAGGTTGGTTAATTTAAAGGGATTATAGGCATCATTGTGGAGAGGAGAAGGAATCAAATTTACGCACCTTTCTATTTTTTCGCGTAAATTCCTTGCTGCAATTTCACTCCAAAATGTCTCCAAATCTTCGGCTGGCCAGCTCACGGACGCGATAATTACTATCACAGCCTGATAACGAGAACACTCACAGGAGCACGTCTGGTTCGGCCGGCGCGTAATTTCTCACTGATTGGGAATTGGGAGGTAGGTAGGATATAAATATATTTTATACGGCATAATAGAAAATGGCCTAACCATTACCCCCGGGCTTAAAGGGTTGCCTTTAAGAAATGTATTGAAATAAGTGCAATATGGTATAACTTAGGTGCTAACTTATAACTATTTTGACATACTAGTCACTGCGTAGGCAATGGACATAGTTTAATGATAGGACGAACAAAGTTGCCTTTCGACGTCCTAACAGTAGCAACACGAGTAATGCCATCCTTAGAAGTATGCGCTTCCTGTATTATCCCTAACGGCCATGTATACGGCGGAGCGTTGTCAATGATGACAATGACTACTGTTCCCTTTACAATGGGGACGGAAGGAATGTTCCATTTAGCGCGAGATTGCAACTGGTGTAGATACTCGAGGCGCCATCGCTGCCAGAATGATTGAACTAAAGTGCTCAGCAACGAGTGCCTTTCCTGCAGGTTATGGGTTGTCGCTTCTATTACAGGCATTGACGATAAGGGACCTGAACACAAAAAATGTGCCGGCGTGAGAGCTGAAGGCTCTGACGGGTCGCTACTCAAAACTGTGAGCGGGCGAGAATTAATCAACGCTTCTATCTGTGCAAGCGTAGTCAACATCTCCTCGTATGATAATATTTGGCTACCTATTGTTTTAAACAAGTGTGTTTTCACTATTTTAACTATACTTTCCCAACAACCACCAAAGTGTGGTGTAGCTGGTGGTATAAACTTCCAATCGACTCTTTCCTTGGAAAGCTCGGACAAGAGAGGTTGATGAACATTTTCAAGAAATTTATATAAGTCTCTCAGATAAGAGTTCGCGCCTACAAAATTAGTAGCATTATCTGAGTATAAACACTTGACGGGTCCTCGGCGAGAGAGAAAACGCTTGAAGGCTGAGAGGAAACTAACGGTAGACAAATCGGTAACTATTTCAATATGTACCGCTCTTACGGTCATACACGTGAATATACACAGCCATGCCTTGCGAGACTGAACGCCTCTGCCACGATAAGGGGTGTATTTTAAAGGACCTGCATAGTCACAGCCTACGTGAGTAAAGGCCTTTTCAACTTGGTTGACTCGATAACTTGGAAGATCAGCCATAATTGGAAAAGTCGGACGAGGTTTCGCTTTAAAGCAAATATTGCATTTAAAGATTCGATGACGGATCGAACTTCTTGACGCTAAGATCCAGTAACCTTGCCTCAAAAGAGATATAAGTAACACCGGACCTGCGTGAAAATATTTATTATGATAGTGATCTATAATGAGATCAACTACGTGATCACGACGGGGCAATATGACGGGATACTTTTGATCGTAATCAACCGATGCATTTGACAAACGACCACCAACGCGGATGAGACCATCGTCGTCAAGAAAAGGCTTAAGTTTGATAAGAAGACGAGAACAATTTTTATTATTCCTTATATTATAAATGTCCTCTTCAAAATATTTATATTGGAGAATGCGTATTATTAAGCGCTCGGCTTGTTTAAGGTCCTCTGGAGATGCAATCAGGTTTTCTCTCCTAGGAAGTCTTTTGACAAATCTTAGCACGAACACAACCGTTCTAATTAGTTGACTCCAGGAAGAAATTCTCAAACAAAGCTGATAGACGACATTCTCTTCCCGCGAAGATGTACATAACAACGGGGAAAGATTTTGGTCGCTCCTCGGGCAACGTCTCTCAATTTATTTTCATTTAATAGCTGGCTGATAGCGAGCCCAGCAATCGTATATCGTCCTTTTAAAGAGTGGATATATTCGAATTTCAAATCGAATTTTCGAAATGTCATTCCGCATTTAAGAGACGATTGATTGTGATTTTTTTTCATTGTTTTTTGCTTAAATTTGTCTTTAATAAAGACATTTTATTTTGGTTTGCAAAAGGATACGCTTTGTTTTTGAGATGTGGATGAAGGGTGATCGTTCGCTAGCGATAAAGGGATCCCATTAAACCTACAGTGTACCGTCGAAAGTGGTACTCATCCAAGAATACATCTCGTTTAAACAATAAGCATTTCCCAGTCCAGTCCGGGAAAACCTTCCAGCTATGTAAGTGGCTTTTATTATTTTTATTTTTTCATCAAAGTGTCATCCTTTAAACGAATTCTTTAAAAAAAGATTTTACAAAAAACCAATCAAATATTAACAATATTATACAATTTTATCTTATGTTTTGAACTCTTGTAAATATCATATAGCCTTAAGTATAAACTTCTCGACCAGAAATTACGATTTATATCTTATTTCATGGGAACGAGCAAATGAAGTATTTTATTTTTATTTTCATTTAATAGCTGGCTGATAGCGAGCCCAGCAATCGTATATCGTCCTTTTAAAGAGTGGATATATTCGAATTTCAAATCGAATTTTCGAAAGTCATTCCGCATTTAAGAGACGATTGATTGTGATTTTTTTTCATTGTTTTTTGCTTAAATTTGTCTTTAATAAAGACATTTTATTTTGGTTTGCAAAAGGATACGCTTTGTTTTTGAGATGTGGATGAAGGGTGATCGTTCGCTAGCGATAAAGGGATCCCATTAAACCTACAGTGTACCGTCGAAAGTGGTACTCATCCAAGAATACATCTCGTTTAAACAATAAGCATTTCCCAGTCCAGTCCGGGAAAACCTTCCAGCTATGTAAGTGGCTTTTATTATTTTTATTTTTTCATCAAAGTGTCATCCTTTAAACGAATTCTTTAAAAAAAGATTTTACAAAAAACCAATCAAATATTAACAATATATATATATATATATATATATATATATATATATATATATATATATATATATATATATATATATATATATATATATATATATATATATATATATATATATATATATATATATATATATATATATATATATATATATATATATATATATATATATATATATATATATATATATATATATATATATATATATATATATATATATATACAATTACAATACGTTCTTCGTCAGAAGTGCCAATATGCCGTTTTCCCCGTGACACGGTCGGCAATTACATTATTAGCTTCTACCGTGTCGCGGTCTTGAGCAGTATTCAATTTAGCTTCCCTCGGTTCTGACCTGTTCAGTAGGCGGTCGAAGGTTTAGTGCTTTCCGTTCCCTCGGCAGGCAAAGAACGTTTCCCTTCCCGCAAACAAATTGCCCTTCTGGCCGTAATGCTCCCGTTTGACCCTCATTACCTGTCAGTTTGGGCCGTCCATTATTATAACTGGGCCATTAGCTGACGTCCGCGGCGCGACGCGACGTCCTTCGTCAATAGTAGAATTTGAAACAAATGGCCCAGTTAGGGCGGCCGCGCCGGGTAGCCCAACCGATTGTTCAACCGTTTGGCTAAATATTGAAATGGCTCTGGGAGTGCCACGTCGCTATACACCGTTATTTACCAGGATACAGGATACCAGGTATTTTTATTTTCTCTACCCGTCAGAGGCTTTTGAAATTATTTTCTTCTCTCAAATCATCCCGTAGCAAGTAGCATTGATTATATGGTTTATCTCCTTCGTCGTTTCCCGCGGTGGATGCTCGGTTCCGTCGAAAGAAATCCTCTATTTTATATTTTTAAGCTATTGCATAGCTTTTATCGCGGGTCTAGGCCAGCGCGGCGACCGAATGAAGAAATTTCTTAACGAAAATTAATGATTTAAACTGATAATTACGTCTAAACGAATACTGCTTACGATTCGAAAAAATATACTTTAAACAAGAACATTTTCGTAATATTCTTAGCTTTGAATATTTTAGATTTCGTTTATATTACATAGTGTAATTAATTTGTTAAATTAGGTCTAACCGAACACAAAAACGACTACTACGCAAATACTATCTAGCGCATTATTAGGAAACCTGCACCATTTTAAAGATAATTTAATTATCTATCTTTCTACCTACGATTTTTTTAGAATAACCGTTTTTTTTGCTTTATCGACTAAAAAATTCGTGCGCGGCGCTCTATCGGAAGACGTTTAATTTATTCCAAATCATTTACTACCGCAGCCGCAAATGATTCGGAATAATTTCAACGTTTTCCGATAGAGCGCAGTTATCTGATATCAGAAAAAATAAAATAAATAAATAAATATAATTGCATAAGTTGTTAAAAATGCTATACAATAGCTTTACCGCGGCAGTCCCCGAGTGCCACACGTTTTTTTATTTATTTATTTATTTATTTATTTACATATACATATACATTCAAATTCATGAGCACAACAGAAATGAAATGACAATTTAGACAATGCCGTCCTATGTTTTAAAGTTATATACACATCTGTCTGAGCCCAGGTTACATAGCGCATACATAATACGCAAATGATAATCTTTCAATTGTGCTAAGCAAAGAGCAGCCGAGCCCGCCTTGCTAGGCACCCCTGTGTTAGGGCGAGCTCACTTCGGGAGTCACACTAGAGTGCCACGGTTGTGTCAAGGAAAGATCTGAAATATTATTTTTTTATTATTTTAATTTTAATTTATAATCATTATTAATATTACCTATTATTATTAATATTATATTAATACTAGCTCTTGAACGCAACTTCGCTTCGCGTAAAGTTTCGAATCAATTTGTTAATTTAAGTAGGGTGGCGCTTATTTGCCTTTTTAAAAGCTACCTTTAGATATATAGTGCAAGACGTACCCCCCCCCCCCCTCAGATACGAGCTACCTACCTCATAGATAAGCGTCTTGTTGGGCCAGCAACCACTGCCGCCTGTTAGGTATTTCGAGGTGCTTGCACGCGTTACTAATTTCATGTTGTCTCTTTAACTATACCACTTAAAAACTTACAGTAAACGGATTATCTATTTCTTTTTTATCCTTTTTGTCCGTATATAATTATTAATTGTGCGATTTCATAGCAGTTCAAATTTAACATAGTATATAAATACGTACCATAGATATAAAACATATAATGATCTTGTATTTTTACTGCATTTAGATTGATTAACAGAGTTATTACATTTTCTCGCAATACATTCTCATAAATGTTCATTTTACAAATCAAAGTAGTTTATTGTCTAGGCCCCAGTTCTACGTAGGTCAAGCGACATGTTCGAAGGCGAAAAACAAGTAAATATATTAATAATATTAATAGTTTAAAAAAAAAAACACTAAAAACACGCTTTTATAAATGCACGTAAAAACCACATCATCAGACCTTGAAACCTAATCGTGGTCAAAGTTCATTCCAAGACTTACAGTAGTTCTGTATGTAGTTCTGATGACAATACAATAATACCATATTATTGTATTGTCATCAGAACTAGATACAGCTGCCAATTTTCATGACGCTATGACCCTTGGAAGATGGTTAAATTAGTTACCTTAGATTCCATTACATAGACAGTTACATACAGGTCGACCTAATAAAAGCGTGTTAAAAAGAATAAAAAAACATGACAGCCATTACAGAAAGTAAATTATTATATTTATAATTATTTTTATTGATTTTTTTTAAAGAAATATTTTTGTGTCTATTTATATTTCTAAAATATACTCAATCAGATCTTTTATTTAAAAATAAACACGATATATTCATGTCCATTTATTGATATTTGGACATTTAGATCACCACTTACCATTATTACACTTAGACATTTATTGCACTCGGTATGATATAACGATTATAACAATACTACACATTTCTAAATCGGTTCAAGCGTTTAGAAGTTATGGTGGAATAAAGAAACGAAAAACACACAGAGATAAACCTTGAACAAATTACACTCCTTTTTTGTCGGGCAGTCGTTTAAAAATAGGGTTAGCGGTTTATATAAATATGTAAGTAGGTTTCTAACAAAACTGCCAACCTCTTATGACGTAACGTCCCAGATTTCTTTGTAATTTTCCAATTAGCAGTACAATGAGGTCGTTAGTGGTCAGTCACCAGTGGCATGAAACTAAAACACGTTTGAATAAGCCATTAAACGACAGCACTGTACGACTTCTGTGCCTGTATAATATAGCATATGGGAGTGATTTGCCGGAATAGCGGCAAACGGCGACTTGCGGCTTCGCATTCACTGAATTGCTTTGGATTACCTATAGAGCGCGTAGAGCTCAGCAACTAATTTACTGTGTTCTATACTAGCTCCGTTTCCGACCATTGATGTATATATATACACGATCTTACATCTTCTTCTCGTATATTAATTATTGGAGGTTACCAACAGTATAGTATTTAATAAGGCTTGTCGCAACAAATCCAAAATATTATACACCCAACTATAAATGCAAATTACATATTTTTGACGTGACAACGTCTTATAATTCGATGGAGCCGGCTGCACACACGAAAAAACATGACTCATGCGGCGTTACCTCGCTCTGGGGCGTTCCATTTAAGGCTTGAAGTGCAAGCGAGAGCGCGGAACGAGCGACAAAGAGGCACAATCGGCCTCCGCGTTCGGCAGCGTTCGACATCTGTCTCTCTCCTACTTGAGTGAGCGATGCGTCCGCGTGGACAGCTGCTATACAATAATACATTTACATGTTTTCGTCAAGTATGAAGGACAGTGAAAAGTAAAGGTGGTGTCAATTGTTTATAGCAACGATAATTGCGGCGATAAAGGTAATGATTCTTTCGATATTAAATATATGTTCAGTGATATATTGTCGAATATTCGTGATTTCATCATTAAAATAAATAGCATCGGTCCGCTAGTGCAACGATTGTAGGTTATGCTATAATTGACAAAACTATAACAATAAGTTAACAGAACTATTTCACGATGAGGAAAAAATCAATGGCTTTACTATTCGATCGAAATAATTATCGAGCGTAGCTATGATTTCAAAAAATTAAAATATAAATGTTAAATCTTCCACATATCATAACGACGTGTCTGAAATGACAGGTTGGACCAGCCAACCGTCAAAGGGAACAATTTTCTCCTATATCAAACACATTGAGGCGGGCTTTCTTATGACGTTGTCACGTTCAACTATCGTCAGTACCTAAACCGACTTTACAGACAACCGTTTTTTTTTGAAAGTACATCTTTATAAACATCTGGAAATACAAAACACAACATATTTATATTAGAGGGCATATTGCATATTATTGCATAATAACTAATCAGGCAAACTAATTAAGGCAAGCATACAGGCAAATAGCAGGTCCGGTCTGTCTGTGTGTATTGTCAATTGTATTATATTATCTTGTGTGTGTATTGTCTCGGTATACTGTGTATATATCGACGAGAAGAAGAAGATCAGGCAAATATCATAAATAAATAGGAATATATCAGACCAGCACCAAACTGTACAATAGGAATCTGTAGAATACGAATCGTACAATACTAATCTGATAGTATTCTATAGTACTGATGTCTCATGAACCTCATTGGGGCCTTAACATTAAAATTCCAAGATAAGGATGCATGATTACTGCGAACCAGCGATTTATTACACCGTCGATTGATTATGCCAACGATTACTGCGAATTAACGATTACACCTTGTTTATGTATGAGTCGAATAGCATATGAGGCATGGCATAGCTTGAAAAGACCACCTTTTGTAGCCGGCATTTTTATTATCCAAGAACGCGCTGTGAGAGCTATCATGAATGTACGGTCTAGAAATAAGAATTTTAAATATATAGGGACGGAACTCTCATGCAAGTTCTTTGACCCAGAAGTTCTAGACCATAGAAACCACTACTCTCAGTCATATTCAGTCTTGCTCGTCATTTTTATTTTATTTTATTTTATTTTATAGCAAACTTACAGATAGTAAATATATGATACTAGTATCATAACATATTTAAACGAAACAAATTTAATATCCTATGAATAGTTTACAATGCTTGCATTACACATTAACATAAAAATAACATAAACACGTTGATAGTAGAAAAAAATATAACAAAGCTAATAGTAATATAAGGGTAACAAAAGAAATAATTAAATAAGTTGTTAATATGGTTATTTAGATAGAGCAAAATATAAGTATGAGTAATTGGATAATAATATTTATTATATATAATATGATATAATACAATAGTATATTATAATATAATAATCATATAATACAGTACATTAGGATGGCAGTTAGTGAAATCTTAAAAAGTAGGAGATAGGCTGGGTATGATCGAATCTTTTATTATATTTATGGAATCATAAAAAACATCTAATCCTTTACACGATTTATCAAAAACGTTACATTTATTATGGACATGATTATTTGCAAATAATTAATGCAAGATGAAATAAATTCGACAGCAGCTGTAGCTTTCAAGATCTATAATATTTAAATCAACTTATACAAAATATGGCGGAAAATACATATTATTTGTGCTGCTTGTATAAAATATAAACCAACCAAAATTTTACAACGTGATTTCGACTCACCAATGCACCTGTGCACCTGAAGTCCAATATTTCCAATATTTACAGGCGCGCCCTTTGGTGGAACGATTTCAACAACTTTTTTTTAACTCCTGCCATGATCAAATGATACCTGCATGCCAAATTTCAGCCCAATCAGATGAAAAAATTGGTCGGTATCGTAGGTACATAACACTATCAATAATTAAAAACCAACAAAACCAGTACCTACTTTGTTGTTTCTCCTTTTTTTTATTATTGCTTTAATTCTATTCTAATCTATTCTATATCTATCTATTTTATATGTATACTCATGTACATGGATTCAGCTGTATTTTTTTTTTTTTTTATTTGTCTGCCGTGTAAAGCCGACTTTAGTAAACGCTATTGTCGAATTTATATTTATGATTTAATCGTTTTATATCTACATTTAAACTAACGAATTCTAATATGAGATAATTAGCTTTATTCATAATTCATGCTTTTATTGTATATTCTGAATAAATAAATTGAATACTGAATACTGAATACTGAATACGTTTTGCTTTAATTCGGTTTATTTATTTCGATTGCCGTTTTATGCCACAAGTTCGGGTCAGGACTATTTCCGGGCCAATCCAGTGTTGGAATTCCATGAATTTTCATATATTCTTTGACCTAAAAAATATTTCAATAGTGTTATATTTATATTTTTTTGAATATTATAAATCGTCATTAAAACGGATGTTGAATGGGACATCCTGTAGGACACCCTGTCGCTTCGCTACGGATCACTGTCAATTCGCCCTGAGTCGCTCGATCGCTCCGCGTCGCTTTTGATCGCTTACGTAGGACACCGGGTTAGGGTATTACATTACATTTTCGTCGTGTCCAATTGACGGCTAAAGACCGCTCTTGGACGTGTCAAAATAATTGGGTTATGTAGTAAGTTTCGCTACTACTCTTTACTGAACATAAATAGTTAGTCAAGAATTAACTACTAGATTGTCAAACTATAAATATAAATAATCAAAATAGAAGCTTAATATTTGAAGTAGTTAGTGATTCGAAAAGATACGTAGTAAAATTATTTATCGTAATATTCAAATTGTCAGTAAAATGTTAAATAATCAAATTAAATCTACGTTATGCATTTTAAACTAAAAGTACAGATATAAGACCATATAAAATAATCAGACAATAAGGCTCTACTTTTTTAAGTAATTTAAATGGGCACAATATTTGGAAAATCGTGGCCATCAAATTCGGCCAAATTATAGAAAGGGTGGCCTATCAGCATCTCCTTGATGTTTTTTTTAAATTGTATGTCCTCCAGCTGTTTAAATTTTGTAGGGAGTAGATTATAGAATTTAATGCTAAGGACAGACAGTATGGACAGACTGAGTCCACGTACGTGACGTATACGATGCAATGCTCCCACGTTGGTGTGCACAACTGTCCCACGTATGCAATGTATACATGGCACCAGAAGTTGATGTCACTTCTCAGAAGGTGAACTTGTATTGTGTACAGCCCTATAGTATAATGTGTCAGGATCACCTGACAAGGAGTTCGAGAATAATTATTTTGAAACAAATATGTCCGCAACATAAAAACAACATTTAATCGGCTGTGTCACGCCAAGACTTTCCCGGCAAGTAGCCAAGAACCGATTCGATCTGAGTATTAATTTCATAAATAAAATAGATTATCGAATTCTCGGCCAGCTCGAACACAGCTGGTTCCTATTGCGTTGCTTCAGACGGCGCGGTTTATTTATCGGCTAGCCTCGGGCGGCTCGGCATTAGTACATAGCGTTTTTTTAACGCAGCTTTTATGTGTGATATTCCTACTAAAATTTTACAATGAAATTTTGGCCAAACGAGATATCTGTGTATAAAATTTCAAGTTTCTTAATCTGATATTTTGAGGTTGACATATGACTAGTGCACTCCCTCTGGTGGACGATTTCGACCCTAATATTTAAGCTCTTGCCGTGACCAAATGATGCCTGCATGCCAAATTTTTGCTCAATCGGATACAGACAGACCGACAGAAAGACCGACACAAAGACAGACTTTAATCTGGAAATGGTCTTAACAATTTCAAGGGGCTGAACATGGATATTTCCGTCTGCCTGCATTTCAAATTTCAGCTTAGTCGGATTTAAGCGTTTAGGTGATATCGTGATGGAATACATACACACAAACAGACACACACACAGGCAAAGAGACTTTAGTGAGGAATTTGTCTCAATCGTCTTAAGGGCGCTCAAAATATATTTCTATAATATATACCTAAAAAATATTTCAATAGTGTTATATTTATATTTTTTTGAACATTATAAATCGTCATTAAAACGGAATTAGTTTATATTTGCATATAAACTAGTTCAAGGAACGATTTATTTGCCAGAGATACTATGTAAGTTTGAATTGTACGTACCGGTAAATTACACAGCGAGAAGATCGCATTTATTGTTTAATGTGCCGTACCACCGTACAAATATTTTTGTAGACAGGCCAGTGGGAAGGGTTATAGCTCTTCTTAATTCCTTACCCACAGAAATTGATATCTTTTGTAAATCCCTTTGGCAGCTAAAAAGGCAACTCCCTGCTATCTCATGTTTATCATAATCTGTCTTTTATTTAGTTTTATATATTTATGTTTTTAAGCTATTGCATAGCTTTTATCGCGGGCCTAGGCCAGCGCGGCGACCGAATGAAGAAATTTCTTAACGAAAATTAATGATTTTAAACTGATAATAACGTCTAAACGAGTACTGCTTACGATTCGAAAAAAATATATGTTAAACAAGAACATTTTCCTAATATTCTTAGCTTTGAATATTTTAGATTTTGTTTATATTACATAGTGTAATTAATTTGTGAAATTAGGTCTAACCGAACACAAAAACGACTACTACGCAAATACTATCTGGCGTATTATTATGAAACCTTCACCATTTTAAAGATAATTGAATTATCTATCTTTTTATCTACGATTTTTTTCGAATAATCCGGTTTTTTTGCATTATCGAATAAAAAAATCGTGCGCGGCGCTCTATCGGAAGACGTTTAAATTATTATTCCGAATCATTTGCTAACGCAGCCGCAAATGATTCGGAATAATTTCAAGGTTTTCCGATAGAGCGCAGTTATCTGATATCAGAAAAAATAAAATAAATAAAATAGATAAATAATTATAATTGCATAAGTTGTTAAAAATGCTATGCAATAGCTTTACCGCGGCAGTCCCCGAGTGCCACACGTATTTTTTTTTTCTTTTATTGTTCAATATTAGCATTAATTTAGTTATGTAGTCATTTATTTTTAGACTTACACTCTAGCTTTAATATTCAAGGGCGAATTGGATTCATCTGTAATGCCCTTGAATACTATTTGAAACTAATAAATAAATAAATAAATAAATAAAATCGATATTTCCTTTTCCGTCTTGAATGTTTTTTTTTTCGCGATCACAGTGTTTTCCTTCTGGTCGGTTGATGAGCCGGGAAAGGAAATGATAAGAAAAGAATATATTAGATTTATGACATAAATAATCAAAGAGAAGAGTTTGGAGAATGCAAAACATTAATGCAAAAATTGGGATGTAGTGATACGATTCTTCTTCTTCAAGTACTTCCGCATGTCTTTTCTCTACGCATGCGCCGACGTACTATGTGTGTCTGACGCGTTGCGCTCCCAGTTGTTCCCAGGACGCAGGTCCTGGGAACATCGTGCTTTTAAGCGTGAGACAGCTTACTGTCAGTAGCTTCTCTTATAACGAAATTGAAATCGAAGCGAATACGTCATGAATGGCCGCCAGATGTCCCGCTCTTCGGCCTACGCGGATATGCAAAGGTTCGATAAATTCACCAGCCTTTACCTGCGCGTAAACCTAACCATAGGCATTTATCGAGAAGTACTTCTCTGCCCACATTCCGCGCACCCTCTTTTCGCAATTCCCTGTAGCTCGAGAGCAAACCTCCTGTTTGGTAATGACAGTACAGTGGTTCTGTCATTCTCTCCACCTTCCCATGTTGATCGCAGATCAATGTTGCGTGGGGCACGTGTAACATATTGCTGCGGTCTGTTTCCATGCAAATTCAAGGTTCCAGATGTCGTAATGCGTCATATGCGTCATTTGCGGCAGATGTCATTATACATTGCGTACGTGGGCTCAGACTGTCCCTACCTTAACTTTACCGGTCTCTCGTTTTCAATCCCCTCTTTTAATGCCGAGTTTTAGAGATCTCGCAGGCATATTTCTCGAATCGAATACTAAAGGGCACTCTATCAGATATCAATTTTGAAAGGGATCGCCCAGCTCTACGGGTGCCGCGCACGCCCTTCGCCGCGATAAATCACCGCCGTGTAGTGGAAGCCTCACTGGCATCCCTTTGTATCGGGACAGTCTTGTGACAATATTAATTTTGCTCTGCGAAATGTGAATGTATTATGCAGAGAGAGAGAGAGAGAGATATATGTATAGATATATAGAGAGAGAAGGGTTCCCTCCATCCGGCGCTTTTGTGAACACGAAGTCCGTGCTCGCCTACCTTTAACACGGGGGTTATTAGCAACAGATTTATTATAATAAGTGCATCAGTAGAACAAGTAAATATTATATTTCTTATTTTTATTAAGCTATTGCATAGCTTTTATCGCGGGCCTAGGCCAGCGCGGCGACCGAATGAAGAAATTTCTTAACGAAAATTAATGATTTTAAACTGATAATTACGTCTAAACGAGTACTTCTTACGATTCGAAAAAAATATATGTTAAACAAGAACATTTTCCTAATATTCTTAGCTTTGAATATTTTAGATTTTGTTTATATTACATAGTGTAATTAATTTGTGAAATTAGGTCTAACCGAACACAAAAACGACTACTACGCAAATATTATCCGGCGTATTATTATGAAACCTGCACCATTTTAAAGATAATTTAATTATCTATCTTTTTATCTACGATTTTTTTCGAAAAATCCGTGTTTTTTGCTTTATCGAATAAAAAAATCGTGCGCGGCGCTCTATCGAAAGACGTTTAAATTATTCCGAATCATTTGCTTCCGCAGCCGCAAATGATTCGGAATAATTTCAACGTTTTCCGATTGAGCGCAGTTATCTGATATCAGAAATAATAAAATAA
The DNA here is from genome assembly GCA_944548615.1 of Micropterix aruncella. Classification (NCBI taxonomy): domain Eukaryota; kingdom Metazoa; phylum Arthropoda; class Insecta; order Lepidoptera; family Micropterigidae; genus Micropterix; species Micropterix aruncella. The sequence continues at coordinate 723,237 of OX155980.1, forward strand.
AATAAAAATACGTGTGGCACTCGGGGACTGCCGCGGTAAAGCTATTGCATAGCATTTTTAACCACTTATGCAATTATAATTATTTAGCTATTGCATAGCTTTTATCGCGGGAGCGCGGCGACCGAATGAAGAAATTTCTTAACGAAAATTAATTATTTTAAACTGATAATTACGTCTAAACGAGTACTGCTTACGATTCGAAAAAAATATATGTTAAACAAGAACATTTTCCTAATATTCTCAGCTTTGAATATTTTAGATTTTGTTTATATTACATAGTGTAATTAATTTGTGAAATTAGGTCTAACCGAACACAAAAACGACTACTACGCAAATACTATCTGGCGTATTATTATGAAACCTGCACCATTTTAAAGATAATTTAATTATCTATCTTTTTATCTACGATTTTTTTCGAATAGTCAAAGAATAATATCCGTTTTTTTTTGCTTTATCGAATAAAATTCGTGCGCTCTATCGGAAGACGTTTAAATTATTCCGAATCGATTCGGAATAATTTCAACGTTTTCCGATACAGCGCAGTTATCTGATATAAGAATAAAATTTCTTCATACTGCATAAATAAAATAAATAAATAATTATAATTGTATAAGTTGTTAAAAAATGCTATGCAATAGCTTTACCGCGGCAGTCCCCGAGTGCCACACGTATTTTTTTTTTAAGCTATTGCATAGCTTTTATCGCGGGCCTAGGCCAGCGCGGCGACCGAATGAAGAAATTTCTTAACGAAAATTAATGATTTTAAACTGATAATTACGTTTAAACGAGTACTGCTTATGATTCGAAAAAAATGTATGTTAAACAAGAACAATCTCCTAATACTCTTAGCATTGAATATTTTAGATTTTGTTTATATTACATAGTGTAATAAATTTGTGAAATTAGGTCTAACCGAACACAAAAACGACTATTACGCAAATACTATCTGGCGTATTATTATGAAACCTGCACCATTTTAAAGATAATTTAATTATCTCTCTTCTCATCTACGATTTTTTTCGAATAATCCGTTTTTTTTGCTTTATCGAATAAAAAATTCGTGCGCGGCGCTCTATCGGAAGACGTTTAAATTATTCCGAATCATTCGCAGCCGCAAATGATTCGGAATAATTTCAACGTTTTCCGATAGAGCGCAGTTATCTGATATCAGAAAAAATAAAATAAATAAAATAAATAAATAATTATAATTGCATAAGTTGTTAAAAATGTTATGCAATAGCTTTACCGCGGCAGTCCCCGAGTGCCACACGTATTTTTTTTTTTCTTATTTTTTCTGATATCAGATAACTGCGCTCTAACGGAAAACGTTGAAATTATTCCGAATCATTTGCGGCTGCGGTAGCAAATGATTCGTAATAATTTAAACGTCTTCTGATAGAGCGCCGCGCACGAATTTTTTATTCGATAAAGCAAAATAACTGGGTTATTCGAAAAAAATCGTAGATAAAAAGATAGATAATTAAATTATCTTTAAAATGGTGCAGGATTCATAATATTACGCCAGATAGTATTTGCGTACTAGTAGTTTTTGTGTTCGGTTAGACCTAATTTCACAAATTATTACACTATGTAATATAAACAAAATCTAAAATTTTCAAGGCTAAGAATATTAGGAAAATGTTCTTGTTTAACATATATTTTTTTCAAATCTTAAGCAGTACTCGTTTAGACGTAATTATCAGTTTAAAATCATTAATTTTCGTTAAGAAATTTCTTCATTCGGTCGCCGCGTTGGCCTAGGCCGGCGATAAAACTATGCAATAGCTTAATAAAATAAATAAATAATTATAATTGCATACGTTGTTAAAAATGCTATGCAATAGCTTTACCGCGGCAGTCCCCGAGTGCCACACGTATTTTTTTATTTAATCTCCTCTAGACTACAGTCTGTTCTGGAGTGATACCACTATTATATTTGTTACATAGTACAAGTACACATTTTTATAAATTTTCGATAAAATAATGAAATTGTTTAACAACATAGCTATGAAAAATTTGAAGAAAAAGACATCTAATCTTAGTTAGTAAAGGGGTAATAAAAAAAAGGATAAAAAGATAATTACCTACATAGGCGTTATAATAAATAGATACATTTATATATAAATACACTTTCATACATATAAAATATACATATATACACATACATACACCCATACATATATACAAAACGTATCTACCTATATTCAATATATAATGTATGTATACTTACATAATAATATATAAATAAACAAAAATAAATAATTGTAAAACATTTTTTTTTTATTACTTTAAGACACAATTTCCATGAGCTGCCTTTTTCATTCGCCTCTACTTTTTTAATATATTAAAAATATATTAAAAAGAATAAAAAACACGACAGCCGTTCCATAATGTGAATTATAGTTTTTTAAAAAAATACAGTTTTTTTGTAATATTTGTGATAATTATATTTACCCATAAAGAGAGATGTATATTTTCGGAATGTACTCAATCGGATTTTTCATTTGACACTAAACACGTTATATTTATGTTAAATTGTTGACATTAAAACATTTGGACATTTAGACAATACTTACTTGATATTTGGACAGTTAAGGTTACACCCTATGACACTCAGGATAACATAACGCTTCTAACAACATGACATATTTCGAAATCGGTTGAAGCCTTTAGAAGTTATGGTGGATTAAAGAAACGGAAAACATACATATTTGAACCCTGATCACATTACCCTCTTTTTTTGTTGGCAGTCGTTTAAAAACAGGATAACTTGCGAATTTATAAACGAAGGAAATGCCCATTCCAATTATTGACTAGTTTAATTATTAGGTATTTGTTTTGTTATATAATAAGATTTTAGGATAAATAACTTTTAGTAAGTTCCAAATAATTGACTGTTTGAAGTATTAAAGTATTTTCTTAAAAATTATATTTTTATAATCTAATAGTGAAATTCTTGAGTAGGTACATATTATGTTAGTAAGTAAAGGGTATTAACGAGACCTACTACCTTACACAAATATTTTGACACGTCTAAGAGCGGTCTTTGGCGAGACGAAAATGTAATGTAAATGAGAGCAGTGTAGTTGCAGATTAGGTATAACATATTAACTTAAAATCTTAAAAAATACTCAGATTAGGTATACCATATTTACTTTAAATAAACCATTATACATACGCTTCACAAGACAAGTTTTCGGATGTAGACCTCCCTAATTCAAATAGCCATTAATTAATATTATATTTAATTTATATTACTAACTTAAGCTTATTACTAACTTTTTAACATTCATTAGCAAAGCTAATGAGCAAGCAAGCAAACTAAAAGCCTCAGATTGCTTTCCATTTGTTTTTGGTCGTGATTTTCCGTCCGACTTGCGGCATGTGAAGCATAGCCAGGTCTTCTTAGTTTCTTTTAATATCTTCACGAAGGTTTTTACGTTTAGTCCCATACAACAATAATGGAATCTTTTTAAACAAGCAGTACAGCACAGGGCATCCTCCGAGATCAGGTTTTCTTCGCAATTTGCATGTTGGCATTTCATTATGGTGGTTATAATAAATATTTCTTCCTAATTATTATTATAATTATTTGTTGTATTTTTACTTTTTTTTATAGAATAAGAGAAAAAGTTTCTTTTTTTTAATTTTAAATGCTGATTCTATTTTAATAATATATAGCTCTTAGCTCGGTGTTACATTGTATTGTTAATTAATATCGATGACGATACTTAGTATAATAATATATACTACTGATACATCCAGCTGCTAATTAGCCAATTACAATATCATGATAGTTCAGCTACGCAGAGTTTATCAAAAAACGGTTTTGTGAAATATTTGCCATTAATAAAAATAATAAATTCATGCGATTCAATTCAATGAAATCGTTTTTATGCAATAATATATAGTACAATAGATTTCATGTTTCATTTGTCAAATTATATGACTTCCTTCACTGGAATTTCATACACAAAACAATATGTTGTAAATGAAAATTAAATAATAAAAAAAATAAAAAACACGAATGCCGTTAAAGAAAGTGGACGAAACAGTTCAAAACAAGTTGTATTACATAGAAATATTTTACTTGGCATTGTCAAATTCAATGCATCATTGATCTAAAGAAGGAAAAGAGATTCCCCATGTCGGCTACATATTATTATGTATGTATATATAAGTTTTGTAATGTTATTTTTGTGGTATGAAATTTTACTGCAGTTGGGGGGAGAGTTTTGTTTATAAAACATATTTTTAAAAGTTCCCCGACTGCTTTTATTTTTACGGGTTAAGTTCACGTTTTGTATCGACAGTCGTATTTTTAATATGAGTTTATATGATTTTTTATTTAAAGTTTATATATAATATGTACATAATTGATGTTGAGTTTATACATTCAATAATGCGATTGAAGGCTTATTTCGAATCTTCTGTAGGACGGCTTCAATACCAGCTGCCACACAAATCAATACATAGCGGGCCACGCACATGTTAAACGCTGTTGCGTGGCTATATGACGTCAGAAGCACACGCGTGGTTGCCGCTGATGCGCAGACTGAGCGAAGCTGTATAAACCGTTCCCAAACCGTCGCCGCGTCGCGAGAGCTTTACGGCATGCACTTAAACACGTGCGCTCTCTAGGCAGTCGAGACGAAATGGACATTTCAGCTATAGCAGCGTGTGGCCGCATCGCAACATCGAGTCACGTGGCTTCCGCGTCAAACGTGGGCATGTACCGTCGTCGTTGCTGTTTGGCCGACATGATATGGGCATTTGACATAATTGTTGTCTTGCCCATGTTCATATTTAGACCCACCTGTTGGAAGACGGTATTGGGGTCTCTGAACGATGTGCCAAATTCGAGCATCGATTTAGCCGTGATTACATTTAATAAAACAATTACCAAGTATTTTCACTATTGCGTTCACGGGAAAAGATTGATTTCTCGGAAGAAAAAAATACCAAAGCCCCTCGATGTTTCTGGACATTCATAAAATCTAAATTTGGTTCTAATAATATTCCCACTCATATGTGCTTAAATGGTGTGTCTTCAAGTGATAGTGAGACTATTAGCAATATGTCTAATGATTACTTTAACTCTGTTTATATCCCTGAAACTCTCCTAGTGAGAGACGTTGCCTGTACCGATACAACCTTATCTGTGGTTAACATCTCGACTATAGAAATTACACAAAATTTTGTATATAAACTATTTAAGCAAATAGATAGGGTGCTAAACTAGGGTGCAGGTTTCGATAACATCCACCATATTTTAATTAGTAAACTCAGTAAAGAGCTCTCCTTACCACTCACCATAATTTATAGGAAATCTATACGCGAAGGCTGCTTTCCTACAATATGAAAAAAAGCTCTAGTGACCCCAATTCCAAAAGGTGGTAATAAACATGGCATTACGCAGTACTGCCTTATTTCTAATTTAAGTTTATTTGGAGAGGTTTTGGAAAAAATAATTACTACATCATTAACCAATCAAATGCAGCATGTTATACCAACTAAACAACATGGATTCTTTAGAGGTAGAAGCGTGAATACAAATCTTCTTCACAAATTAGCTTATAGTTTAATTTGTTTTTAAGTAAAACTTTTTTGTTTTTTGGTTGCATTAGTTTGGTTTGGTTGCTTGGTTTTTTGTTATAAGTTTATAAGTTATTAGTGTAATTTTGATTGCAATTTTCCCTTTGTTTAACAAGTTAAACATTTATAATGTTTTGAAGTAATTAATGGTAATATAGGTCTATTTGTATTATGTATGTATTATTTTCACACAAATGTATGTGACTGTTTTTACCTAAATAAAGAAAAAAAAAATATGTGTGGCACTCGGGGACTGCCGCGGTAAAGCTTTTGCATAGCATTTTTAACAACTTATGCAATTACAATTATATATTTATTTTATTTTTTCAGATATCAGATAACTGCGCTCTATCGGAAAACGTTGAAATTATTCCGAATCATTTGCGGCTGCGGAATCAAATGATTCGGAATAATTTAAACGTCTTCCGATAGAGCGCCGCGCACGAATTTTTTATTCGATATAGCAAAAAATAAACGGATTATTCGAAAAAAATCGTAGATAAAAAGATAGCTAATTAAATTATCTTTAAAATGGTGCAGGTTTTTTTATTAATACGCCAGATAGTATTTGCGTAGTAGTCGTTTTTGTGTTCGGCTAGACCTAATTTCACAAATTAATTAGACTATGTAATATAAATAATATATAAAATATTCAAAGCAAAGAATATTAGGAAAATGTTCTTGTTTAACATATATTTTTTTTTAATCGTAAGCAGTACTCGTTTAGACGTAATTATCAATTTAAAATCATTAATTTTCGTTAAGAAATTTCTTCATTCGGTCGCCGCGCTGGCCTAGGCCGGCGATAAAAGCTATGCAATAGCCTAAAAATAAAAAGTAACACAAGAACTATTTAGCATGGTCTCCTTTTCTGATATCGTTAATAGCTATGTGAAAGGAGCAATATCGCTCTGTCAATACTGAGGAATAAAAGTAAGTTTTCCGCGGTAAGGGCGGTGGCGCCAACGCTGCGACGGTCGCGGCTTCGAAGGGGTCCCTCGCTGCAAGTGCTGTAATCGTAAAACCTTATGCGTCTCCGCGTAGGCACTTCGCTCCAAAACAAGGACTAGTCTAAGAGGCGGTTGCAAAAAAATGGAATATATTAAGTCCCTGCCGCTCAAATAAAACTACTAAATGTCCCTGAAACTCGTTGCTATTATTTGATTGTCCAATGCAAAAAACGCATGTCTAATGATTAACGACACATTTACAAAGAATAAAGATCGTTTTCTATTTTGACTACAGTTGTTAAACTAATCATAAATTATAAAATCGAAGACTATCGCGGTTGTTTGACATTATAAATCGGATAGCAAACGAATTTACAGTGTCCTTTTATTGTCCAGAAACGAATTTTTCCTTTTATTTCTTTGATATTTGCAGGTAGGTGGTTATAGATTTTTATTGCATTGTATAACATTCCTTTTTTAAATAGAGTTAAATTTAGCTTGGGTGCTAGTAGCTCATGTCTATTTCTTGTGTTATAGCCGTGTTCAACATTGTTTGTTTTGAAATACTGATCGTGAAATATAATCAGTACACTTCCACTGTTAAGTACGGTGCTGTTTTCAAAATTATTTGATTATGTCACTAGCTTCTACCCGCAGCTTAGAATGCGTTAAAGAGAATTTTTGCCAGCGGTTTAATATTTTGGATCGGAACCGTAAAATATATAGCTTATCTAAAGAGCTTATCTAAATTCAGGTAAAATAAGAGTGGCGAATAAGTATTGAGAGTCATATTTCAAGTTAAAACTATATTCATTTATTGTTCTTTTATTTAGGTATTTAATAAAAAAAATTAACGGAAAGGTTTAGGGTTTTACGGTGTTTTAAAAGTTAGGTTCTACAAACCTGATAAATAAAATTGACCATAAGCAATTCGACCATAAGCAATCGGGCGTTCCTGGAAATGGTGAGTTTAAACTCACCGGCCAATCCTTCTACCACTGGGCCAAAGGACACTGTGTGAAGATGCCGAGTTAATCACGTTCACTGGCGCTACAAAGTGAATCCAACATACGACTGCAGAACTCTGCAGGATGAAGATGGTAACTCCTATCACTCACCAGGACCTACAAGAGAGGAACATCACCACCCAGGCCACAGACTTTTTGGAGAGACGTGTCCTAACCTGGCCCGTACACGTTAAATAACTAACTAACATAGAAAATTAGGTAAACATATTAATAACCATTCAGTAAGCCATTAAATTAAAAAAAAAACTAAAAATATATAAAACAAAGTCGGGTTTGTTCGAACACTTATAACTCGAGAACGGCTGGACCGATTTTCATGGTTTTTGATTTGTTGTATTTGTCTCCATCCCGAATAGCAGAAAAACTACTACTACTGGCCCGGACATATTCTAGGGGTTAAAGACATTGATAAATTAGCAAAAAAATAAAATAAAAGAAAAAACATTTTCCCATACAAAATGTAAATCCGTGTTTTGCTCATAGTCAGTTGTACGTGGCATGTTCACGTGTCGACAAATCATCCGCTTTATTTGTTCTTGCGCCTAATAAAAATAAACGTTTAATACAAGGTGCTTCAATGAAGAGAATTAAACCGAGTGCATCCCATGCTGCACAATATGTAAATAGTTTAATTCAATCATGTCTTGCTGACACGCGATTGATATAGGTACTTAATTTTTGTAATTTTATATTTCTTTTTGTGTTATTATGTTAATAAAGTAGTGAACTTAATATTTATTTTGTATTCATTTCATTACTTTCATAAAATCATAAATTAAGTTCAGCTAATCTGTAACAAGAAATTCATTGACTGTTAGGCGGTACGAATTTCGCCGGGTCAGCTAATAAATAAATAAATAAACAAAATGCTCCCTTCATTTTATTCATTAAAATATAACATTTTAGCAATAAATTCAGAATAATCATTTAAAAAAATGTTTCGATGATATTGAACACTGTGTTATTTAAAAAATAAAAATACTTGTGGCACTCGGGGACTGCCGCGGTAAAGCTATTGCATAGCATTTTTAACAGTTTATGCTATTATAATTATTTACTTATTTTATTTATTTTATTTTTTCTGATATCAGATAACTGTGCTCTATCGGAAAACGTTGAAATTATTCCGAATCATTTGCGGCTGCGGAAGCAAAGATTCGGAATAATTTAAACGTCTTCCGATAGAGCGCCACGTACGATTTTTTTATTCGATAAAGCAAAAAAAACGGATTATTCGAAAAAAATCGTACATAAAAAGATAGATAATTAAATTATCTTTTAAATGGTGCAGGTTTCATAATAATACGCCAGATAGTATTTGCGTAGTAGTCGTTTTTGTGTTCGGTTAGACCTAATTTCACAAATTAATTACACTATGTAATATAAACAAAATCGAAAATATTCAAATCTAAGAATATTAGGAAAATGTTGTTGTTTAACATATATTTTTTTCGAATTGTAATCAGTACTCGTTTAGACGTAATTATCAGTTTAAAATCATTAATTTTCGTTAAGAAATTTCTTCATTCGGTCGCCGCGCTGGCCTAGGCCCGCGATAAAAGCTATGCAATAGCTTAATAATAAAATCACACGGCAAATTATAATAATCAATCTATATATTGTGTCTCTTTAATGGATTTAGACCCTAAAATAGATTTTAAGACTCTAATGGTGGATGACTAAATGTGATCAACATTTTTATTATACAATAATAATGAATAAAATGTCACTAGCTCTTAGTTTATGAGTCTTCTGTTTATATACGACCGCAGGCATCTCGCTAAAAGCGGGGAGACGAAAATGAAACCTGAGCGTCGCGCACGTCGCCGCACTGGTCTCCAGAGTTAGAGGTACATACCAAATGCTCTTTTTGTGGGATGGTTACGTCCCTGCGTTCAAGTGCCTCCGCAAATACAAGTGAGTGCCACTTTTTTCTTTAAGGCGATGGAAAAGGCTAAATTGCGATTTCCCTGCGTATTTGCCCTGTTTTAAATGGCTGCCATTGAGAACCTCATATTTTTTGTTTACTGCAGAAACACGTAAATATGTCAAAAATATTTATTTATTTATTTATTTATTTATATTTAGGAAAACCAACAGCTAATTATTTTTTAAAAAAAATAAGAGTAGGATAACAGAGAGCCAATAAAGGTTTTCACATTGAAGTAACGTTGTAGAAACATGTGTGACCTTTCAAATAAAGCTATTGATTAAAAATACATCAAAAAATATTCAACAATTAATGCTAAAGAATTCACTGTTCAGCTGCTGCCTAGCTGAGTAAATACTCGTACAGAATAGATCAAAGTCAAAGCGTTTAATCAAATAATTACAATTGTCACTTGTTCGCCACAGAAATGCATTTTGCCTATAGTTGGTTCCAGCATGAGGAACATGAAGAGCAGGGTTAAATCTATTGGGTTGGAAGGAACACGGAGATTAATTTTATTTAGTAAGTAGCATTGTGAGTGATAAATCTCATATATAAAAAGAGAAGTTCCGATTCACTCATTCATTCATTCACTCATTCATTCACTGACTGACTCATCAACGCCCAGCCCTAACCCTTAGACCTAGGAAGCTGAAATTTTTAACATAGGTTCCTTTTAGGACGCAAACGCTCACTAAGGGCGGATTTTTCGAAATTCAACCCCTAAAGGGGTGAAAAGGGGTTTCACAGTTTGTATGAAAAACCTATATAGATGTACTTTTTAATTCGATACTTTGAAAGACTACTCTAATAAACAAATAAGGAAATAGGTGTTTCATGTTTTTTCAAACTTCTACCCTTAAAGGGGAAAAACGGGGGTTTAAAATTTGTATTGACAAACGATTTTAGATGGACTTTTTATTTCGAAAGTTTGTAAGATTACTCTAATAAATAAATAGGGAAACACGTGTTTCATATTTTTTCAAAATTCAACCCCTAAAGGGGTGAAAAGGGGTTTCGAAATGTTTATAGAGAGACGATATAGATGTACTTTTTAATTCGAAACTTTGTAAGATTACTCTAATAAACAAATAAGAAAACAGGTGTTTCATGTTTTTTCAAAATTCAACCCCTAAAGGGGTGAAACGGGGTTTCAAAATTTGTATGAATGAACAATATTAGATGTGCTTTTTATTTCGAAACTTTGTAAGATTACTCTAATAAATAAATAAGGTAACACGTGTATCATATTTTTTCAAAATTCAACCCCTAAAGGGGTGAAGAGGGGTTCCAAAGTTTATATGGAAAATCGATATAGATGTACTTTTTAATTCGAAACTTTTTCAGATTACTCTTATGAACAAATAATCAAATAGGCGTTTTATGGTTTTTCAAAATTCCGCCCCTAAAGGGGTAATACGGGGGTTTAAAGTTTGTATGGATAAACGATTTTAGATGGACTTTTTATTTCGAAAGTTTGTAAGATTACTCTAATAAATAAACAAGGAAACACGTGTTTCATATTTTTTGAAAATTCAACCCCTAAAGGGGTGAAAAAGGGTTTCCATTTTTTTATGAAGAAACGATATAGATGTACTTTTTAATTCGAAAGTTTGTAAGATTACTCTAATAAGCAAATAAGAAAACAGGTGTTTCATGTTTTTTCAAAATTCGACCCCTAAAGGGGTGAAAAGGGGTTCCAAAGTTTGAATGGAAAATCGATATAGATGTACTTTTTAATTCGAAACTTTTTAAGATTACTCTTAAAAACAAATAATCAAATAGGTGTTTTATGGTTTTTCAAAATTCCGCCCCTAAATGGGTAATACGGGGGTTTAAAGTTTGTATGGATAAACGATTTTAGATGGACTTTTTATTTCTAAAGTTTGTAAGATTACTCTAATAAATAAATAAGGAAACACGTGTTTCATAATTTTTGAAAATTCAACCCCTAAAGGGGTGAAAAAGGGTTTCCATTTTTATGAAGAAACGATATAGATGTACTTTTTAATTCGAAACTTTGTAAGATTACTCTAATAAACAAATAAGAAAACAGGTGTTTCATGTTTTTTCAAAATCCAACCCCTAAAGGGGTGAAACGGGGTTTCAAAATTTGTATGAATGAACAATATTAGATGTGCTTTTTATTTCGAAACTTTGTAAGATTACTCTAATAAATAAATAAGGAAACACATGTATTATATTTTTTTTTAATTCAACCCCTAAAGTGGTGAAAAGGGGTTCCAAAGTTTGTATAGAAAATCGATATAGATGTACTTTTTAATTCGAAACGTTTTAAGATTACTCTTATAAACAAATAATCAAATAGGTGTTTTATGGTTTTTCAAAATTCCGACCCTAAAGGGGTAATACGGGGGTTTAAAGTTTGTATAGATAAACTATTTTAGATGGACTTTTTATTTCGAAAGTTTGTAAGATTACTCTAATAAATAAATAAGGAAACAAGTGTTTCATATTTTTTTTAAATTCAAGCCCTAAAGGGGTGAAAAAGGGTTTCGATTTTTTTTATGAAGAAACGATGTAGATGTACTTTTTAATTCGAAACTTTGTAAGATTACTCTAATAAATAAATAAGAAAATAGGTGTTTCACGTTTTTTCAAAATTTAACCCCTAAAGGGGTGAAACGGGGTTTCAAAATTTGAATGAATGAACAATATTAGATGTGCTTTTTATTTCGAAACTTTGTAAAATTACTCTAATAAATAAATAAGGAAACACGTGTATCATATTTTTTCAAAATTCATCCCCTAAAGGGATGAAAAGGGGTTTCGATTTTTTTATGGAGAAACGATATAGATGTACTTTTTAATTCGAAACTTTGTAAGATTACTCTAATAAACAAATAAGACAATAGTTGTTTCATGTTTTTTCAAAGTTCAACCCCTAAGGGGGTGAAACGGGGTTTCAAAATTTGTATGAATGAACAATATTAGACGTGCTTTTAATTTCGAATGTAGGAGGAGGAATGTGCTGTAGGAGTACTCTAATAAAAAAAAACCAAAATGCGATTTTCGTGGTTTTTCCTAAATTCAACCCCTAAAGGGGTGGAAAGGGGTTATAAAATTAATATGAAGAAACGTTATTGATGGTCTTTTTAATTCGAAACTTTGTTAGGTTACTCTATTAAACAAATAAGAAAATAAGTGTTTAATTTTTTTTTTATTCTACCCCTAAAGGGGTGAAACAGGGTTCCACACTTTGTAGGAATAAACAACATTAGATGTGCTTTTTATTTCGAAAATTCGAAGGATTACTCTAATAAAAAAGTAAGTAAATACGTCTTTCGTGGTTTTTCAAAATTCAACCCCTAAACGGGTGAAAAGGGGTTATACAATTTGTATGGAGAAACGATACAGATAGACTTTTTAAATCAAAACTTTGTAATATTACTCTCATAATCAAATAAACAAATGGGTCTTTCATGGTTTTTCAAAATTTCGCACTTAGAGGGGTAAAACGGGGTTTTAAAGTTTGTATGGATAAACGATTTTAGATGGACTTTTTATTTCGAAACTTTGTAAGGTCACTCTAATAAATAAATAAGGAAACACGTGTTTCATATTTTTTCAAAATTCCACAACTAAAGGGGTGAAAGGGGTTTCAAAATTTGTATGGAAAACGATATAGATATACTTTTTAATTCGAAACTTTGTAAGATTACTCGAATAAACAAATAAGCAAATATGTCTTTTGTGTTTTTTCAAAATTCAACCCCTAAAGGGGTGAAACGGGGTTTCAAAATTTGTATGAAAAAACGATATTAGATGAACTTTGTAGGATTACTTTAAAAACCATCTAAGCAAATATGTGTTTCGTATTTTTTTGAAATTTCACCCCTAATGGCGTAAAAAGGGGTGTTTAAGTTTGTATGGAGAAACGATATTAGATGGACTTTTTATTTTGAAACTTTGTAGGATAACTATTATAAACAAATAATTAAATACGTCTTTCGCGTTTTTTCACAATTCATCCCCTAAAGGCGTGAAAAGGGGTTTAAAATTTGTATGGAGAAACGATATTAGATGGAAATTGTATACTCTAATAAACATTTAGGCAAATACGTATTTAGTATTTTTTTAATTCAACCCCTAATGTGGTGAAAAGGGGTTTAAATGATAATAAACAAATAAGCAAATGCATGTTTCATATTTTTTTTTAATCTACCACTTAGGGGGTGAGAAGAGGTAAATAACCCTAAAAATCAAAAAAGAAGTCGCGCGCGACGGTTCCCGGACGTGAGAAGGCGCTAGAACCTCATTATAAATTCATCATTTGTCTCGATAACATGCGTAGCGCAAGCACCGCGATCGTCACATCTTCACGCCTTAATTACTTAGTTGATCATCATGAAGTACATATTGACAGGAGTACCTACAGAGAAGGACGTTAGATACCTTTATATATTACACGCAAAAACTTACCACTTGACTGGGAAAAAGGGATCTATCTTAACCCAAATTTAACGCGTGCGAAGCCGCGGGCAACAGCTAGTGAATTATTAAATATAAAACAATAAAATTAGTACGATCAGGGTAGGCAGACGATATAGGCGAGCATAGCTGACTATTGAAAATGCAGTATGAAAAAAGGTATCTGACGTGATCATCCTGCGTGTGTGAACGGCGAGTGAGCGGGGCAGCGGCGAAAGCAAATTTAAAAAACCCTTCTGCCGTTAACGAAAGTAAACTTTTGTAATTATAACTATTTTTATTATTATAAATAGGATAGAAAACGAATTTACCACATGAAATTACGTGATTAGTGACGTTGCAGCCGCCGTTGTCTAGGGTAGACTGGGTATTTTTAATTTCACGCGGTAAATTCGTTTTCTATCCTATTTATAATGTCAAACAACCGCGATAGTCTTCGATTTTATATTTTTAAGCTATTGCATAGCTTTTATCGCGGGCCTAGGCCAGCGCGGCGACCGAATGAAGACATTTCTTAACGAAAATTAATGGTTTTAAACTGATAATTACGTCTAAACGAGTACTGCTTACGATTCGAAAAAAATATATGTTAAACAAGAACATTTTCCTAATATTCTTAGCTTTGAATATTTTAGATTTTGTTTATATTACATAGTGTAATTAATTTGTGAAATTAGGTCTAACCGAACACAAAAACGACTACTACGCAAATACTATCTGGCGTATTATTATGAAACCTGCACCATTTTAAAGATAATTTAATTATCTATCTCTTTATTTACGTTTTTTTTCGAATAATCTGGTTTTTTTGCTTTATCGAATTAAAAATTCGTGCGCGGCGCTCTATCGAAAGACGTTTAAATTATTCCGAATCATTTGCTACCGCAGCCGCAAATGATTCGGAATAATTAATTATTTATCCATAGAGATAGATATATATTTCCGCAATATACTCAATAAGACCTTTTCTTTGACAATAAACACGATATATTTATGTTAATTTATTGACACTTGGACATTTTGACAAGTATTTTATGATATTTGCGCAGTTTAGGTACAATATGACACTTGGTTAAGTATAACGATCCTAACAACCTAAGCACGATGATCCTAATAATATCACACACTTCCAAATCGGTTCTAGCGTTTAAAAGTTATGGTGGAATAAAATGTCAGGGTTTGATCATTAATGCAAACCGGTTTTTTTCTGAGTATAATTGCATAGTTTTATAATTTTCCAAAATTTTGAATACGAATAAACGCGTAAGAACCAAAAACGATTATTTAAAAATCGGTAATATTTTATGTAGTGTAAGGGGTTCTCTAGACGATCAAGGATGATCAACCATGCTTGTCAAGCATCTTGTCGCGGGCTGGAAGGGGATCGTAAACCGCAGGAAATATGCATTTTTTTTTTATATTTACCAATAATGCCTAATTTTGTAGTTTTATACCAAAAAGTCCCGTCATTCATCAATCAATTACATCTAATTAGCATGACTCCCTGATATAAACTTATTATTAGACCCAAGTCAGGCTTTGAAGTTAAAGGCATGGAAGTGTTAAGATAAAGACAACTGTATAAAGGGTGTGTTTATAATCGTATTGATTAGCTTTATTAGTTATAATTGTAATTAAACTGAAATTGGAATGAATGAAACTGCCCTTAAACAACAAATCAAATCAAAACAAAAATATTTATTCAATGGTCAACGATATCAAATTAAAATTACCAATAATCTTACCTAAGTATGTTGCTGCCGGGTCCTGTTCTAGGGCAGATTGAAATGATATCGGCACCAACGGCGGCTGTATCAGAGGCTCTTGATGCAAGCGAAGTCTGTCACCACAAAATGACGCAGCCCGTAAAGTGTAAAGTCCTAGTAATTATATTACGTACATTTTAGTACCGGGCGGGTACTTTCGGCGAAGACATCATGCTCGCTCGTTACGACGAAACGCTACGAGCCAAGGTTTTAGCATTTTGTAAAAATACCTTTGATCTATACTTTTTTGATAATGTTGCGATGGAATTAATCAATTTTATACTCTATTTATTTTTAATTTGGTAATAACAAATATAAGGAATTTAATAGAGAATCCAAGCGTTTCTTTGTCAAGTTTCTAGCACCTGTAGTTTGCCTTATTTTTATACGACTGCCCAAAAGGAGTATGTATTCAGAATTTATTTATGTATGTTTTACGTTTCTTTATCCCACCATAACCGATTTAAAAGTGTATCGTATTGTTAGAATCGTTTTGTACTCCCGAGTGTCCCGAATTAACCATAAATTCTAACCTTTCCGTTATCCCTTCCCTTTCCTTACCTTGTTTTGGCAGTTTAATTTACAGTTAAATACACTTTTGGCTTTATATACGCATACAACTTAAAATTTAATTTTATATTTTATTGTATCTCATTATACTTTAACTTTGGCTTACCATTCTTTTCACATCAGCATGTTGGTTGACTGAAAGACATTGTTATGTAGCAATGGGTCTGACATTGTACATTCTTTTGATTGTGCAATAAAGAGGTGGTGAACGGTTTCGTGTAGCTACAAGATCCATTTTGTTCTCGGATCGACTCAACTCACGATTCAGCTCATATTCAAAAGCCTCCTCGAGTGAAAGGCTACCCCGGGTAAAACTCCCGTGTCTCAGGCCTCAGAGCTAGTGGACCGGTTTCTCCCGGCGGGATTGCATCCCGGCGTCACTGGGCGGTTTGCGCACCGGTCGGCGAAGCCAATCGGCTGTTCATTCTAATTTCTGGAGACTATGGAAATATACTATTTCCTAACCAGTGGATGTTGACCTGTTGTCATGCCACTCTTGAAATGACCTTTGGCCAATCGACCCTGTGCACTACGATCAAAGAACGTCCAGGTCCGCGATAAATTCAAACTGAAATACCGCTGTAATACAACAGGTAGAGATTGCGTAAGCGACTTCGGACCCGTAAACAGTCGGGAGGAGGGCGGTATCCTGAAGGTTAATTCCAGACGGAGATATCCTACCAAAACTGGTAGTTAGGCGGTGAGGCGGCCCGCTTGGTACCTTTGCCGGTGCCTCGCCGTAAGGCGTTGGACTCTAACGGGTTGCTGGTGAACTAGACAGTAGATTGTCTTGTCCCCCAAGTCTTCTACGCGCATCCCACGGCTGAAAAAACAATCTATATCGTTATACCAGCCTGGGGTGGCGGGGTCGCCCTTTGTAGTCGATACCATCATCCTGAGCAAGAGATTTTTCATTTTATTTCATTCATTGTCATAGCGTACGTGCTGCGACCCCTTACCCTTAAGAAAAACGCGTATTTATTATATAACTAGCTGCGCCCAGCGGTTTCACCCGCAAGGTGATGGAAAATTGTGATAATGATGATAGAAAACCATATATATTTATAAATTATAGCCTTTGTATTATTCTGATGTGTAAGCTATATTATTGTAAAGTTTCATCAAAATCCATTCAGTAGTTTTTGCGTGAAAGAGTAACAAACATCCATACATACATACAAACTTTCGCGTTTATAATATTAGTAGGATAGTAGGATAGCCTATGTGTTATTCTGATGTGTAAGCTAT
Organism: Micropterix aruncella; assembly: GCA_944548615.1. Lineage (NCBI taxonomy): Eukaryota > Metazoa > Arthropoda > Insecta > Lepidoptera > Micropterigidae > Micropterix > Micropterix aruncella. The sequence goes on from OX155980.1 coordinate 740,776, forward strand.
ATTATTGTAAAGTTTCATCAAAATCCATTCAGTAGTTTTTGCGTGAAAGAGTAACAAACATCCATACATACATACAAACTTTCGCGTTTATATTATTAGTAGGATAGTAGGATAGTATTTAAATTTCGAATGTCAATTTCTTAGATTTTTTTCCTACTTACTTGACAGTTATCGTTATATTTTAGATAGTTCACGCTATATCTTTATAAATTATAGCGTATGTGTTATTCTGATTTGTAAGCTGTATTATTGTAAAGATTTATCAAAATCCATTCAGTAGTTTTAGCGTGAAAGAGTAACAAATATCCATACATACATACAAACTTTGGCGTTTATAATATTAGTAGGATTCGCCGTGCTACGCGGTGCGTGCTAACATTCATCATTTAAAGTTTGTTTGGCATTAATATAAAATACATATCACTAATGTAGACAACGCACAAGGAAGATTGTACACACACACCTTCAATCATTAGGTCCCAGAAAATTTTGAGTATATTGTCTTGTTAGAGCTATTCACGTCGAGATTTCCTTTCCGCAAAAGAATCAATTACCACATCAACTAATAGTTATAGAGACACGCTTAAAAGATTAGTTATTAATAAAGAAAACCAAGGCTAACTACTTACACACCTAATTAGCCACATAGATACTGACCGTCGCTTGACGTTCGGCCATTCCGGTTTATTCGGCTCCGCTCTTGTAGTCCTGTCCGTTTCTGTCTGTGGGGGGATTTTTTCTAGACGCGACGGGAATTCCCCGGCAGAAACATCAAACATGCGTTCAAAAATCTAGTCAGGATGCCTTCCAAAATCAAATGAACAATCGATATTACGAAGCACCCTGGGTGCTAGGCGCTTTAGTGTGATAAGTTTTTTTTAAAACACGTGAATTTAGCGACCCATTAAATTACCTCCCCAGGGAAGGTACCCCGGTTTGTCTGCTCTCCCTTAGTGTTGGGTGTTAATGGGCCCTTGCTGAGTTGGCCACGAAGACCCATTCTGTTCAGGGTGCGAGCCTGGTAGTGCGAGCCTGGTAGTGCGGTTCAAGTGCGAGCCTGGGTAGGACCTTCTGGCGCTCCTGGACGGTCTGCACACCGTGCGGCGTAAGCCAATCGACTGTGCACTCTGACTAATAGTCGGGGGAGTCTGGAAGAAGTACTGTTTCCTATAGAGCGTGGGTGGTTGCGGACCTTACGGCGACTGCTCTTGAAATGACCATCGGCTACCCGATCCTGGGTAAAGAGCCGGGCAAAGGACGCTGTGGTCCGCGATAGATTCGATAAACACAGTTTCACCGCTTCGCAAGGGAGAGGACCGCGCAAGCGACCTCGAACTCGTAACCAATCGAGAGACTGGAGTAATCTGGTCACAATTGGAAGTAAGGGCGTGAGTGTAGGCCCGCCGGGTAACACTCCTGGCTATCTCGCGGTTAAGGCGTTGGCCTCTTACGGGATTGTGGCGTAGCTAGACGGTGGACTGTTTTGTCCTTAAGTCTTCTGCGCTCACTCCAGGGAGATAGAATAACTAATGGTTAAAACTTCCTGAGGTGACGGGCTCGCCCGCTGCAGTCGACAACCCTAGTTGCTTTCCCTTAGTTCCATCGCTGGGCTTTGTTACGGAAACAATAGTATTTTTTTCTTGGAAGCCTTCCACTTTTAACTGAAGTCAGTCATACTTTGTGTTGCGATGTTTTCTATGCAGATGTTGATAAACATAGGTATCTACCAGTTTCGCTTATCCGTAAGTTCAGGATGCATGCATTTATTTTTTATGAGAATATCCCTCTGTTATTTACGTGTGTGCAGAGTAAGTAGGTACACACTGGAGGAGCCCCCTTGTGCACAGGCAGCCAGAGCCACGGTGGGTGCATTTGAATAGAGCCCTGTATCGCCACGAAGCACGTCGCTCGCGCCGCCGGCTGCTTATCATGCGCCAGCACGCGTCTTACTATAAGCACACCTCTTTCAAATCACCTATATAGAAACTGCCTCAAAAGAAATGCGCCACTTTCACCACGTCGTGAATTATAACCTGATATTAGCAAGCGATGTGTATACCTGTAGTGCTCATTTATATTCTGTAGTGATCATTAGAGAGTTCATGATAGTGTAAAGGACCTTAAGTCCATTACATGCGATCAACAAATGCATCGATTTCCAATGAAAGCCACAGACTATGCTATGCCACAGCTATATATATGAATCAGCACAATGAAATAATACTTTCATATCATTTTAGCGGTTTTCCTTTGCAAACTCTCGTAAACATTATTTTCTATTTTGATCATTAGTTATAATTATTTTCTATTTTGATCATTAGTAATAATTTCTATTTTGATCATTAGTTACGGATATATATATTTCTTTTTTCTTCTTTTTCAAATTGCAAAATTTCAACTAGAGAGCTCGCTGCCTTGGAACAAGTCCTGGCACTTAGTTGGACAGCAGCAGTATACACATGCTAATGCTCATATCGGCCGTGTTCAATTTTTATTTTTATAATATAAATAATTGTTTATTTTTATGAATATTAGTGATACAATGCATTGTAAATGAATTGTTAAATCAAATAAATAAATAAATAAACAAACTGTGATGTCTCCAACAAAACATGGTTTATATCTGAAATAAGTCAGGTGAGTTGAGCACTATACTGCGGGCTATATTATACACTATATTACTCGGAATATATTTTTGATTGCATCATTTCACGGCTTAAATAAACTGGCGCAAAAGCAACCAAATTATCATTCCTCGAGTGGTCATGTCTCCAGATAGCGACGGCACACTTCGGTGGCTCTCGATCTCTCGGTCACATATCATTCCCCGAGTGATCACCTTCCCCCAAGGTTGCGACAACATTCGGCACTCTCTCTCACGAGTTAGGCCAACGAATCCGGCTCTTTGGTTTCCTTTCCGCATTCCCCCTGAGTCTCGAAGCACCAGTCTGTAATCCCACAGACTCGAGCCGTGCCCAGTACAAGATACTAGGAGCACACGCACAATCCTCATCTACTATTCCCACATAACCTCCGTCGCGCAACCCTCGCGTCTCGATAAGTAATTCGCGCATCTATACACTCACGTCAACGTAAACTATTCAGCAAGCGTTATAACTGGCAATATTCCAACCTTCGATCAATAAATTCCTTCTACTTCATTCAAAACCGCCTTCCAATACGAAGATAACTCGTAAGTTGATACCACCACCTCGCACCAAACAATCCTGGAGTCTTATGAGGGGTGGTCCCTCACAACAGCATCGTAATAATTTCTCACGAGAAACTACCAACCCGATTTTTACAGGCTTTGATTCTTTGTCGTCAAAATATTGTATTAACTGGCAATCTTGATACATGATTACATCGATCGTCCCGTCCCGCTGAAATTGTGAATACAAAATCAAAAAGATTTTTGACGTGACAACGTCTTATAATTAGATGGAGCCGGCTGCACGTACGAAAAAACATGACTCATGCGGCGTTACCTCGCTCTGAGGCGTTCCATTTATTATATTTATTATTCAATATAAATGCTGCCATCTACCGGTTGCGACAAGAATTACTAACCTCAGTCTAAACTAGTATGAATGAAAATCACTAGATGGATTTAAATTCTTGACATAATTTTATATGTATTCTTGATATACGGAATTTTATTACTGAACGGACAATTTTCTTGTGGGTACAACGAAGTGCAACGAAGTAAACAACTTTTATTAAAAAAAATATAAAAAAGTATGAAAAGCTATCATTACGATGCGCTATCTAGCGGTTGGTAAAATGTCGTTGATATTATTTATTTACGATGTATTACCTACCGCTAAACGGCGCAGCGTGCTCAAACGCTTCTCAAACCGTTATTATATAGTTTGAGATTTCAAACTTTCAAATTAAATAAAAATGCGTGTGGCACTCGGGGACTGCCGCGGTAAAGCTATTGCATAGCATTATTCACAACTTATGCAATTATAATTATTTATTTATTTTATTTTTTCTGATATCAGATAACTGCGCTCTATCGGAAAACGTTGAAATTATTCCGAATCATTTGCGGCTGCGAAAGCAAATGCTTCGGAATAATTTAAACGTCTTCCGATAGACCGCCGCGCACGAATTTTTTATTCGATAAAGCAAAAAATCGGATTATTCGAACAAAATCGTAGATAAAAAGATAGATAATTAAATTATCTTTAAAATGGTGCAGGTTTCATAATAATATGCTAGATAGTATTTGCGTAGTAGTCGTTTTTGTGTTCGGTTAGACCTAATTTCACAAATTAATTACACTATGTAATATAAACAAAATCTAAAATATTCAAAGCTAAGAATATTAGGAAAATGTTCTTGTTTAACATATATTTTTTTCGAATCGTAAGCAGTACTGGTTTGGACGTAATTATCAGTTTAAAATCATTAATTTTCGTTAAGAAATTTCTTCATTCGGTCGCCGTGCTGGCCTAGGCCCGCGATAAAAGCTATGCAATAGCTTAATAACAATAAACTTTAAACGATAAACAATTATACAATTAAACTGCTATACAATAATACATTTACATGTTGTAGTCAAATCGGTGAGTATAAAAGCATATATTTTTGGGTGTTTGTAATAAACAATATCAGAATCTTAAATGAAACTGCTTCAAATGCAACCATTCCATCAGTATTTTGTTATGACGTTGTCACGTTCAACTATCGTCAGTAAACCGACTTTACAGAAAACCGATTTTTTTTATTCTCCAGAAAAACGCGGTGCGCAGTTTATATAGTCTCTCCAGAAGCTCTTGTAAGCCGCTATTCGTTGAATCAGGCGTAATGACTCTATTTTCACATTACATCTACCAAAATATTATGTACGCTTGTAGACACCTGACGGAATCCTGGTGAATAGTGATTTTCATCATTACGTTAAATGGAATAAATCCAATCTTCACATAAACCGACAGCGATTTAGCAAAAAGCGATACAGTTTTATTCACTAAAATTTGTATTACTATTATTATAGTTACTCTTATTAGATTCCAGAGCTAAACAAAAGCCATGGAGAAGACTAATTTTAAAAGATATTTGTAAATAATTCGGTAAGAAACCCAATTTATGGTATAAGGGAGTTTGAAAGTTCTGAGTTTATTTTACATGCTTATGAATTGTAAAATTTGTAAAATTTTAAACATAATGGACTATGGTAGCTTACATTCTAATTCTCATATAATGTATTTAACATCTATCCATTTTAAAAAATACGAAGGCATATTGCTGGATTAACAATATTATTTTTTTTTTTTTATAATTCTAAATAGAATTCTAACTTCTATTTAGAATATCTTCTTCTTCTTATATATAAAAATGAATCGCTGTGCGTTAGTCTCGCAAGATCTCGAAAATGACTGGACCTATTTGAAAAAGTCGAAAAAGTCGAAAAAGTCGGAAAAGTCGAAAAAGTCAAAAAAGTCGAAAAAGTCAAAAAGTCCAAAAAGTCGAAAAATGCAAAAAAGTCGAAAAAGTCGAAAGAGTCGAAAGAGCCGACAAAGCCGAAGAAGTCGAAAAAGTAGGAAAAGTCGAAAAAGCATTTATATTTCATCATGTAAATTAAATATATTGAATTTATTTTAATTACAAACGACTTTCATTTAATCACCAAACGAAACTCATACCGTACATGATTCGGCCATATTATAGATTTCAATGAATTGGATTTGGAAGGTTGATGAGGATCAATAAACGGTTATGAAGAGTTACAACCAAATCAATTTTAGGTGGTACGAAGTTTACCGGGTCATCTAGTATTTTATATATTATTCTTCTAGGCTTTTAAGTCACATTAGTATATTTGGTTATTTGTATGTATGTAATATTGTATATTTAAATTAATTTAATTCCTAATATAAATTCATACTGACAGCATATTTTAAAAAATTCTCAACAAAAATCTTAATTATAATTATTAAATGTAGTGAATAAGATGCAATTATTCAGTCTAGATCCACCTGCGTTTGACACAGGATGCATCCCGAATGTGCTCGATCGCCATTTGCATATCGTTCTAATTATAATGGGAAGAAAAGTACATAGCAAAAGACCGAGTCAATGGCGGTATATTAAAGTCAAAGGCAACCGATTGAGAGGTCTCAGCGGCCTAAAGTCCTAAATAGACCTAAAATGTCTGGTGCAGAAGGCAACGGGAGACCACTGCACTATAATATATCCCTAGTAGTTAGCAATAGAAAAGTCAACAATAGCCATGGGTCAGGGATGCTAAGAATACCCGGGTGGAAAACTGGTCCGGGATCACCAGTACGGAACAGCTTTTCCGGATGGCGCAAGACCGACAAAAGTATTCAGAGCTAAAGGCCAAGCTTCAGTAATAGAGAGGCACTTCGAGAAGAAGAAAGAATTTTTGAATATAATATTAGTCACGACAACTATCATGATAGCTATGTTTGAAATAATATTTTTTTTAGCATTTAATTTTGTGACGCATTCAAGTGTAGAACTACTGGAGTAGTTGATTGTATTATTTTGTATTAATCCAAGTGATACACGTTGTACACGTTAGGGATAGTTGTACACGTTAGGGTGACGCGCCAACCGGCCTATTACCTACTGCTATCCGTCGTTAGCTAATAACGACAAACAATTTAACAACCGGTTAAACGTTGTTAGCCTGCATCAACTATTTGAACGTGCCGGGTAACTAACGCTGGACGGAGACCGCAATGTCTATTTTTGAGCTTCGCAACATAACCATAGACACAACTGAGATCGCAATCGCTCGCCTCAGTCAATCAAATCTCAGCTCAAAATAGCGGATGGGAGGTTTCAGCTCATCAGCTGTCAATCGCTTTGTTCGAGGTCGGGCGTCCGTTTTTCCATCGTGTCCGCGTTCAGCAGTTTTTCTGGTGTTTTTACTAGTTTTCCCTTTTTTGACTAACGATTTTTGTTTGACGACTACGGATTTGGATTGAATTTTGTTCGCGATACAGCCATCCTCCACTTTTAACGACCGGCACACGAAGTTTCAGGAATGGCATCACTCGCTTACGACGGCACTTCTGCGGTGAACAATAGAACGAGCTCTTCGAATTTCTCTAAACAAGAATTTTGTCGTTTTTAAATGCCAGGAAAAAGTATATCGTCAATCAGATGCGCGCAAATTGAAGCGGTTTCTCTTCTCTCAAATTACTATCTCTCCTCATCGTCATCAAACATAGCGGAAAATATTGTATAATCGATAACCAAAAAAGGGAATACATATAAGTATAAGCATACACTTATACGTATGATGTTGCTTATACGTATAAGCAACAACATCAAAGCCCAGGTGAGGCAATCAGCACGCGATCAAATCTAACCTCGAAAATTGACATTTAACGTTTGATAGTTCTCCCGCTAACGGCCGGTTAGTGGCGCCAACCGGGCGCCAGGGCACGATTAACAAACAGTCTTTCGCGCGCGAAAATTACCACTTTATTTCCAATACGGATCGCCGCCAGTACATCCCTTGGTGAGCTATCCGGCGACGAATATTGCTGTGCTATTCTCTCACATAGGTACTGTTCAATGTTTTGCTCTCTCTCTGTCGCATGTTTTTACGCGCAACGGATATGATCAACTCATTTGTACCTGAGGGCATATCTATGCCTTAAATCGATGGCTTAACGGAGCATGGTACAAGCATTGCCGAGTATTTAATTGTGGTTAGACTGTTTAAGCACAGTTATCGGTCTTAACCGAGCTAAGTGTAAGTCGCCATTAATAATGCAGTCCTGAGGAGTGCCAGCAAGAAGTCTTTCACTGTCACTTACTTTTATTTTCATCGCCATAACTCAGTATTGTTTAAATAGTTAGTCAGCAGTTTAGATGTATATTTAGGAGATTGGCTATTAAACAACCTGCGATGGGTGAATTCATGCCGGAGACGTAAGACTAAAGCCAGGCTGGAAAATATTGATTTAAAATTATATATAAAAACTTTGGATTTCACTTGAACTTGTTTCTAAACTCTATATGTAGTGTTGGTTCTCTTTTACGCGACGTACTACATATTTTACACTCATCGGAGGAGGGAGTTGAGGAAATTGGCGAGGCTGATCCTGCTGATGCTACTAAGATTGTAGCGATAATATTGTCACTGATTAATTTCGAAGCACTTGCAATCTTATAAACCAGTTTTGATCGGTATTGTTTCGCACTAATGTTTCTAAATGCGATCGCTATACTTGTGAGTTTTTTTCAGAGGATTAATTAATATTCATAGTGTTTGTGAAAGATTTAGCTACCTACAAATAGTTAAAAAGTAGTATGGTACTGTATATTTTCTTCAATATTTCAAATTAGAGCAACAATAGTAACAACGGTAATAAAGAGACCCGAATCGATCATTATGGGCCAGCCTACTTCTTGTAATAATATTATCTACTAACTTAAGAGTAATAATTATCAGTGTTATATTTAAAATATTACTGCAATTACTTAAATGGGTCCAAGATGACTTCTTCGGAGTGTAAAGGATAATCGCTGTCAGAGTCAAATATCAGATTGAAAGTTAATTTCATCTTCGTTCTTGCGGGCTCTCAGTTGTGGTATATACTTTTTAATTTTTATTTGCGAATAATACCGGAAAATTGTTGCTTTCATTTCTAGCTCCATTATTATACAGAATTAGTCATTTTAATTTAACTGCTAGGCAAATTTAACGAATGACCATAAATCGTAACGTGGTCATATTACAGCAGACAGTAGCTTCTCTTAGAACAAAATTGAAATCGAAGCAAATACGTCACATGTCGTAAGGGCTCGAATATGGCCGTCAGATTTTCTCTCTACTCGGCCCACGTGAATATGCAAACGTTCAAAAATTCGCCATCATTTACCTGCACGTAACGCTAACCAAAGGCTTTCATCGAGACGTACCCCTCTGCCCACATTCCTTTCACCCTCTTTCCGCAATGCCCTGTAGCTCGATAGTAAACCTACTGTTTGGTATACTGTGACATGGTGGAGAACAACCTATTCGAATGAGGTAGGCTAAAAGTGAAAGTGTGAGGTAGAAAAAAAACCGAATTCTTTAAGATTCGAGTTACGATACTTTGATATCGTAATGCTGAATTATATATTTTATCGATTATTTTATCATGGCAATTAGCTATAATAATGACTCAAAGAAATGACTATGCTATAACAAAAACTACATTTGATGATATAAACAGGAGAGATTTTAGCTACCTCGTGTCGCCTTAAGCACTCTATTCTTCCGAAGCAGCGAGGTAATATTAAATTTTCAAATGGTTTGGCGGCTCAGTTGAGGCGTGGCCACTGCAAACACTTCGTGTAACGAGGGCTCGTCCGACAGGATGATTGACTCATTCGATTGAAGGCACAGAGGCGGGAAATAAATAATGTAATAACGCCGTCCGAATAGGTAGGTAATATCGGTTATGCAGCTTTAATCTATTCTAAATTCCAAAAGGCACAAAGTGGACTTAGACGGCTGAAAAAATATATAATTACGATAGGATTTTGAAGGTATCCTAGGAAAGTACCCTAAAATCAATGATAATATCCAACAATCAGAGGAAACCTTCCTAAATTATCCGATATAAACATTAAACCAATATAAAGAGATGTAATAACGTACTATTTCATAGTTTTTCTTTATTTTTGGATTTATTTCATCACGAATCGATAAATTTTATTTTCAAGGGTTATAAGATTAGTTTTCAATACCTACATTGTCCTCGTCTAAAGCACAATATACATACTGTGTCGAAAGTGAGGGACGTCTATTCACCAAATGTGAAATAGACGTATCCTATTTTTTTATATTATGTTCCTTATATTATTCTGTTTTAACTCCTTGTTTTATTATGCTCCTTCGTTTCAACCCCATCATTAAACTCCTTCGCTTCCCTTCATGCTCAACAACGTTTAAACTCTTTATTAATTGCTGTCGATTTCTTATTATTTTGATAAATTATTATCCATCCTATTATAAATTATGTATATTGACATGACAACGTCTTATAAATCGATGGAGCCTGCTGCACGCACGAAAACACATGACTCATGCGGCGTTACCTCGCTCTGAGGCGTTCCATTTATTATATTTATTATTTGATATAAATGCTGCCATCTACCGGTTGCGACAAGAATTATTTACTAACCTCAGTCTAAAATAGTACGAATGAAAATCACTAGATTGATGTAAATTCTTGAAATAATTTTATATGTATTCTTGATATACGGAATGTTATTAATGAACGGACAATTTTCTTGTGGGTACAACAAAGTGCAACGAAGTAAGCAACTTTTATTAAAAAAAATATAAAAAGTGTGAAAAGCTATCATTACGATGCTATCTAGCGGCTGGTAAAATGTCGCTGATATTGTTTATTTACGACGTATTACCTCCCGCTAGATGGCGCAGCGTGCTCAAACGCTTCTCAAACCGTTATTTAACAGTTTGAGATTTCAAACTTTCAAATTAAAAAAAAACAATAAACTTTAAACAATAAACAATTAGACAATTATACTGCTATACAATAATACATTTACATGTTATAGTCAAATCGGTTAGTATAAAGCATATATTTTTGGGTGTTTGTAATAAACAATATCAGAATCTTAACCCTAGAAAGATAATCATATTGAGTTGTACGTTAAAGATAATCATACGTCAAATTGACTCCATAGGTTAAATTAGCTGTAAAATCAATAGTTTTTTATACATTTTAATAAATTAAAAAGATATGTGTTGTATCATGTATTTTTAAATAAAACATCCGATATTTACGAAATTATGTTTACTTTTTATTAAGTAAATTACAATAAAACTCAAACTTCTGAAAAATTAACAAAAAATAGGAACATTATTTTCGTCAGTATGTTTTTTTTTACCTATTACATTAATAAGCCTTTTTATCTTATAATTCAAGTAACATCAGATATTATTGTCTTTAAACTAGATAATAACTATTGAAACATAACTGAAAACATTTTTGGCACATGTCAACGTTATGCTCTCGGCAAATTATTGCTTTGCATTTTATGCACGAGGCATTCGCCTTCCTCTTTATTTTGGAAGGGCAATAATTACAATAGGCCCTTTTTCTGGCTGCTGGTACCTCGGGACGCTCTTCTTCTTGATCTTGAGGGTTTTTTGGCACGAAAGACGCGTTACTGTCCCGTAAATACCTTTTCAAAGTTGGTATATCCAATCGCTTCATCATAAAGGGCGATGTAAGAGCATTACTTAGGTTTTTCATAAATTTATTGCGATTCAGAGCCTTCTCACCTTTACTGGCAACATTGTGGGAGTATATAATATAAGCATTTATGCAGGCAATATTTATCATCCCATAGCAAACGGCAATGTTTCTACTACAGGACATTATGGAACACATTTGGTCTAGCGTGTCCACCCCGCCTTTGGTTTGATTGTAGAACATAATCATTTCTGGTCTGCCGGTTGTTTCATTGACAGAAGCATCTTCACATCTCTCCTCATAATCGCTCTGGACTTCATCCTCACTTACGTGATCTACGACTTCACTGTCCGTATCAGCGGATATGGCCTTCTCCTCATTATCTAAAAGTGCAGCCAGAATGCCTTCCTCGTCTAAATTTCTTCTCGCCATTTTACTGAATATACGTTCAAGCTCTCTATAAAACAAAAACAAATGTCAAAAACAGCAAAAACAAACCGATCCAACAAAAAAAAACTAACTTATTCGCTATAGCAAAAATCGTAAAAGTCACGTAAAAGATAATCATACGTCACTTTGACTCCTATGGCGGTAAAATATCGAAATGGCGGGTACTTACCAGTTTGACACGTTCACCCTTCGCTAGTTCCCGGCGCGGACTGAGATGTCCGGAATGCACGTCACCGGATTCAAACAATTTAAAAAGTTACAGCAAAATTTCGTCGGCGCGGGAGTCATTTTGACGTAGATTATCTTTCTAGGGTTAAACGAAACTGCTTCAAATGCAACCATTCCATCAGTATTTTCTTATGACGTTGTCACGTTCAACTATCGTCAGTAAACCGACTTTACAGACAACCGATTTTTTTTAACTAGTTTAGTATATATAAGTATATTTTAATATTTCGTTATGTTATATACATCTATTAATAATAATATTACTATTTCACACGAGTTTATAATAAAAAATATATTTTAAATACACTTCTGCTCATGACCACTTCTGCTCATGACCAAGCCGTAAAAAGAGGAGGTAAAATCCACTTTTACCTCTATCCTTTTACTTGTTAGTTAACCATCATATTTGGTAAACTCTCTAATGCATCTATCTTGGTAATTAATTAATTGCCTAAATAATTCTGTTATGGATAACTAAATGAGATGAAAATCATATATGCTACTTCTGTAATAATCTTATATATAAAATTCTCGTGTCACAATGTTCGTTCCCGTACTCCTCCGAAACGGCTTGACCGATTCTCATGAAATTTTGTGAGCATATTGAGTAGGTCTGAGAATCGGCCAACATCTATTTTTTATACCCCTTAGTGATAAGGGTTGTCCACCCTTAACATTTTTCTTTAATTTTTAGTCATTTTTTAAATTTTTTTATTTTTTTTATTATGTCGCATTAAAAAATACATACAACCCTAAATTTTTACCCTTTTATCACCAACCCCTATTTTTTAATAGCCATTTTAGTAATTTTATCATTTTTCATCCCCGGTCGATAACTGATCAATCGTCATTTAATTAGTTATCCCCGCCAGTTGTCTACAGGTGTCACTTCTGACCCAGTAAACAGCACGGAGTAGGGATGAGAACGAAGCCGGTCTCCTGTTTCTCTCACACAATAAGACTTCTCTCACTCCCTACACAGTTGTCGGCCATCATTATTGTTTATGCATCAAGTGTAGTAGTAACGTTGACAATTATTATTTTGATAGCTCAGTGTAACTCTCATATTAACTATTAATCATTCCTATTTTATTAATAATAATAAAATTATCAATTTAGAGTGTATTTTGCACGATTAGTTAATCAAGTGATTTTCATAACCTCAAAAGTACTCAACACGTGGCACGAGCTTCCACCAACAACGGCTTTTGTGTTGTAAGTATACTTTTTTTTATTTATATCGAAAATGTTGTTGGAAACGGTCAAAAAAGATTCGGTGGAATTTAATTTTTATTAAAATTGGGCAAACTTTTTTTTGTATAAATTCTTTTTTACCATTTCTAACCATATATTTTCGATATGATTATGAAAAATAAATTTTTTCGCTTTTGTAAAACAGTCTAATGTTTACATGAATATGTAAATGAATGTGTGTACCAAATATTAAATACATTATAACTAGGGCCAAGATTCTTGCCGTGATTTCATTTTAACATTTTACAATTAATGCTCTTAAGTTTTTGACATTACGGCAAATATATTTGATCTTATAAAAATGTAATTTTAATTTAATTTTATTAAAAAAATGTAATTTAACAATTAAGATTTTCATAGTTTCCAAAAATTTGAATCAATATTATGAATCTTTTTTTTGAAATATCGATGGAAATATTGGTTGTATGAGAAAATTATAATAGACAATTTTTTTTGTGAAACTTTCGTCTAAATTTTTTTTCCATAAAATTTATATTTTTGCTATAATTTCATAAATCCAAACTAATCATTTCAAAACTGCGGCAAAAATCCTGGCCCTAATTATACCTTTAACATTTTTCATCATTAAGTAATTTCATTAATTCTATTTATGTGTGTTTTGTACAGTGAGCAATGCCAAGAAAACGCAAAGGGACTGATTTGAGCCGTAATACAAGTAAATCTCGAAGCTTGGGAAATAGAAGATCCGAAAGAACCGAAGAACAAATCCAGCAACAAAATACTGATGCACGTGTCAGAATCGCGCAATTGCGTCAAGAAGAGTCAGACGATACACGAGCTGAACGCAATGAAGTACGCCAAATCGAACTGCATCTGATTTAATGAATACTGAAATGAATCGTGAACTGCAGTACAGCACTGTAGAAATGGCAGCGATTGTTGCCCGCAATGTCCCACTAATGAATGAGGAACAAAGAACCATTTATGATCGCATTATGCTCGCAGTTTCAGCTGGACAAGGTGGGTTCTTCTTTTTGGATGCACCGGGTGGAACTGGCAAAACATTCGTTATTTCGCTAATTCTTGCTGAAATACGATCAAATAATGGCATCGCATTGGCCGTGGCATCATCGGGCATTGCAGCAACTTTATTGGATGGAGGCAGAACAGCTCATTCAGTATTTAAGCTGCCACTAAATATTCAGAATAACCCTGACGCAGTATGCAACATTAAGAAACAATCGTCCATGGCCACCGTGCTGAAACAGTGTAAAATTATCATCTGGGATGAATGTACTATGGCACACAAACATTCGCTTGAGGCGTTGAACAGGACATTGAAAGATATTAAAAACAACGACAAACTATTTGGCGGAACTCTGTTGGTCCTTTCAGGTGATTTCAGGCAAACACTTCCAGTCATTCCACGTTCAACATACGCTGATGAGATCAACGCTTGCTTAAAATCATCTCCATTGTGGCGTAATGTTGAAAAAGTACAGCTGAAAGTAAACATGCGCGTTCAAATGCTTCAAGATCCATCAGCTGAAACATTTTCAAAACAACTCTTATATATCGGTGATGGAAAAGTTGCTATAGATGAAACTGGATACGTGAAATTACCGACCGATTTCTGCACAATCGCTGATTCGCAAGATACTCTCATTGAACAAATATTTCCCGATGTACACACACAGTACATAAATCATGAGTGGCTTGCAGAAAGAGCAATTTTAGCGGCAAAAAATGTAGACGTTGACAATTTAAATCTGAAGATACAAATGTTGTTGCCAGGGAACTTGGTATCATATAAATCTATTCATACAGTTTGCGACGACAGCGAAGCAGTAAATTTTCCCACAGAGTTTTTGAACTCACTGGATTTGCCAGGCATCCCACCCCATAATTTACAATTAAAGGTTGGATCTGCGATTATCTTGCTTCGTAATTTGAACCCGCCCCGGCTGTGCAACGGTACGCGATTAGTCATTCAAAAATTAATGAAAAACGTGATCGAAGCCAGCATTTTAAATGGCAAGTTCCGAGGTGAAAATATATTAATACCACGGATTCCTATTATACCTACAGATGTGCCAATTCAATTCAAACGTATTCAGTTTCCGATTAGATTGGCATTTGCAATGACAATCAACAAATCCCAAGGTCAAACGATGTCTATTTGTGGCTTAGATTTGAGAACACCATGTTTTTCACACGGACAATTATACGTGGCATGCTCTCGAGTGGGTAAACCATCCAGTTTGTTTGTGTTAGCTAAAGATGGACTAACAAAAAATATTGTTCACGCTATAGCATTAAGAGATTGATATTGTTTGTTAGTGTTACTGTCGTAATTGTTTAATTAATGATATATAATTTTAAGGAATAAATTATAATAACTTAAAAATAATGTTTGCCTTTTGTTATTTTTATATTCCCTCATCGTTCACAGTGCTCCATGCCTATTTCACGCATATACCACATTCTTACACACTTACAATAAGTAAGCTATTTTTTGTCTACACTAGAAATTACTTAAAAATTATTTATATGGCAAAACAACGTTTGCCGGGTCAGCTAGTAAATATCGAATATCGTATTAAGCAACGTTCAGTGACAATACTAACGACGTCGCTAAGTCTAGTGGCCAATGTATAAACGCAGACGTAGTAATCAATGTCTCGCGTCTCTTCCGCCTCTCTTCGTTATTATGAGCATTCGCCGAGACAGGAAAAAGGGGAGCTGGCGAGGGGCATTTTATTTTTCCTTTTCGTGGCGCGTCATCACCGCCAAATCCCCCACAGCCACCCCAAATTCTTCATTGCCAGCTCGCTCTCTAAATTACCACTATGAAAATGTACCGACGATCGTGTATATCTGCATGTTTACAGTGTCGTTTTACCGGCAGGGAACGAACGATTTTTTTTTACATTTTTAAGCTATTGCATAGCTTTTATCGCGGGCCTAGGCCAGCGCGGCGACCGAATGAAGAAATTTCTTAACCAAAATTAATGATTTTAAACTGATAATTACCTGTAAACGAGTACTGCTTACGATTCGAAAAAAATATATGTTAAACAAGAACATTTTCCTAATATTCCTAGATTTGAATATTTTCGATTTTGTTTATATTACATAGTGTAATTAATTTGTGAAATTAGGTTTAACCGAACACAAAAACGACTACTACGCAAATACTATCTAGCGTATTATTATGAAACCTGCACCATTTTAAAGATAATTTAATTATCTAACTTTTTATTTACGATTTTTTTCAAATAATCCGTTTTTTTTGCTTTATCGAATAAAAAATTCGTTCGCGGCGCTCTATCGGAAGACGTTTAAATTATTCAGAATCATTTGCTTCCGCAGCCGCAAATGATTCGGAATAATTTCAACGTTTTTCGATAGAGCGCAGTTATCTGATATCAGGAAAAATAAAATAAATAAATAATTATAATTGCATAAGTTGTTAAAAATGCTATGCAATAGCTTTACCGCGGCAGTCCCCGAGTGTCACCCGTATTTTTTTTTGGAACGCTGGAAATTTATGATGAGACATTAATAGGTAGTTTTATTTGCATAGATAAACATTTTTTTAAATTCTATAAAATAAACAGGGTGAATGTTTTATTCTGTTGGGCAAAGCTCGATTATATTTGGACGTATTGTGAAAAACAATATGAAATTAATCGCGGATTACAACAATAACGAAAATAATTTAAAATTGTTTAAAATTGTATTTGTTTATTGTACACAAAAGTAATACTTGTAAACAAAATGTATGTACTTAAAATGTCACTGAATAAAAAAAGAAACATTGAATAACAGCAGCTTCAGATCGACAAAGCTTGAGTAACAAACGGTGCTATGCAAATAAAACGGGATTTCTTAGCTTATCTAGATATACACAATTATTGTGTGAAAATATAAAATAACAGATGTAGGTATATATTTTATTTATTTTGATTATTTATTTAAGTCCATAAAAATACATTTAATTACAAAAACATTCTCTTAGCCTAATATTTAATAATTAATTAAACAGTTTTCTAATTTACCTAACTCGGAAAGAGATTCAGAAATGATAGTTTGTGCTTTACCACCTCACTAGGAATAACCTGTATCGAGGTGGTACCAACAGAAATCGTATATTGTCTGCTGAAAGAGCGTGATATATCCGATCTTAGGTTTTTATTTTTATTTTATTTTTTTTTAACTTTATATTGCAATGGTATTTACATTTAATAATTACAAGGATGGAGGTAGTTACTTTATTATAAATTAAAAAATGTTGAAGAGACCAAATTAAACGGAAGGTATTTTAGTTCAAATATTCATAAATAAATATTCCTACATCTAATATAATACATACATAGATACGTACGATAATCGCATAAACTTTACATGAAAGTATATATAAATAAAAATTATTATAAACTAGATGACCCGGTGAACTTCGTACCACCTGATATTGATTTGATTGAGAGACTAACGCACGGCGATTCATTTTTATATATAAGACTAGATGACCCGGTGAACTTCGTACCATCTAAAATTGATTTGTTTGTAACTCTTTATAAACGTTTATTGAAACGATAATCAACCTTCCGAATCCAATTCATTCAAATCTATAATATGGCCGAATCGTGTACGGTTTGAGTTTCGTTCGGTGATTAAATGAAAGTCGTTTTATAATAAAAAAAAATCAATGTATTTAATTTTCCATGATAAAAAATTAATGCTTTTTCGACTTTTCCGACGTTTTTGCATTTTTCGACTTTCTTGACTTTTTCGACTTTTTTGACCTTTTCGACTTTTCCGACTTTTTCGACTTTTTCTACGTTTTCGACTTTTTCAACTTTTTTGACTTTTCCGACTCTTTTGACTTTTTCAAATTTTACACAATCGCACGTAATGAATAACAGTTATGGATGGCGTAGCTGTCAAACAATTGGATCGCCGCGAACGCCATCTATTGAAAGTGGCCCATTTCCCAAAAAGACCAATTTCGTTTTTTTCGATTTTCAGTTGTTTCTTTTAATTTTTCTTAAATATTTTTTTTGTAAACCACCCCTGAATTAAGGCAAACAAAACAAAAGAATAATCATTCAAATCGGTCGAGTCATTTTCGAGATCTTGCGAGACTAACGCACGGCGATTCATTTTATATATAAGATATAAGTAGATAGAATAAAACATTATGGAAAAAAAGACCGAAGGTGATATACATGAAACTGCTGAAAGGACACGCGAAAAAAAGTGTAAAGGACAGTAAGCGAAAAAATCAGGTTATGGAAGGAATTAAACGTAGGTACCACTTGTATAACATGCCTTGAACACAACCGGTATGACGGTGACGTTTAGCCCCTCATATTTGTTCTTCGGAGGAGAATTAGTTTCAATCGATGGACGATTCCATGCTTACGGTGAAAACGGATTAAGTATAACGTGGGTGGTACGGTATAGCTACGACCATATTTCATATCAAAGAAAGCGTATTTTTTCTCAAGAAAATTAGCCCCTAGATCTTCGTAATGAGAAGTTGCAGGCAATAAACAAAATGTTAAAAAAATAACCGAGTTATTTTTTTTATACGTGCAGCAGCCATGTCATGGTGAAACTTAGAACAGGCTATCATAATTAAATGCGTATACAAAATTTCGTGTCTGTGCCGCTGACCGTTGAGGAGTTCCCTCGTTGGAAGCAAACCCTGGGTGCCGCAGTCCTGCCTTGATGAAACTTAGATCGGGCTGTCATAATTGAACGCATATACAAAATTTCGTGACTGTGCTGTTAACCGCTGAGGAGTCCCCTCGTCGGGAGCCAATCCTGGGTATAGAATCAGGGCATGCTTGCTATATAAAATGCATTGTCATCGGAGCTGAACCAACATGTAAATTTTCAACTTCATATGATAATATTTGAGGAGTTCCTTCAATTCCTCATGAATCACATCATCAGATCAAAATTTTGATAAAGATGTGACGAATCTGGAAGTACATCCTTTCAAATAAAAAGAATTTTCCAAAGCAATTCATAAATGAGGGATTTCTAAAGTAATAAACATTAAAAGAAAAATACGATCGAATTTATAACCTCCCCCTTTTTTTTAAGTCGGTTAAAAATAAATCGGCTGTGGTCTACGATCTATAGGACCTGACAGGAAAACGAAAAGAGCTTTATCATTTAAAGGCGATGTTCACAGCAGACTAAGATGTTAAAATTTCAAATCCACACCTTAGCAAAGAAGAGGAAGAAATCAAGAATCACACTCATGAAAGCAAAAATGAGAAATATTGTAGAACGGACTAACACGGATATCATAGCATATTGCAAAGGATAAATAGGTCAATAATTTATCAAAAGAAATACAAACAAAATCAAATAATTTAAAATGTGTGCATAAGGTAAACATAGTAATATAAATCCACAACATGACTACTCTACGGTTGTGGTAGAAAATTCCCACGCCCACACAACTTCTAACCTCTGCCTTAGAGCCGCCTGTAAATATGATGTCCAAGCCAGGGGACCGGGACGATATAATGTCAGAAAATACTACATTGTTTAGGGTGGGGACTGCCCAGGGACGTACCGAGGGGGGGGGATACACTGGACTTATCCCCCCCCGAAATGTTTGAAGTGTTGTATTTCAAATCCTAAAAAAAAAAATTCCCAGCGGGTTTTTAGCGATATGTCGGGATTTCACCGCTTGACTATCTGGCAACACTGGCCGGGTCCTCTCTGAAGCCGGGCGCCAGACGATGCTACCAACACCCTCCAGCGCCGGCTTCAGTCGGTCGCCGCTTCACTGCGGTCGCGGTCGTATTCGTGATCCGTCCGTGTCTACATTTTCTCCATCAAATTCAATGAAGAGAATTGACACTTTTTTTAAACCTGCGCCTAAAAAAAGGGCGTCTTTCGTTGAAAACTCAACCTTTGGCGATAGTGTCAACATAGGGGGCATCACTGAGAAACCGTCCCACAGCATATATGAAGAACAACAGCCTGCGAGTCCGGATCATAATGTTTCTGAGGAACAGTTATTGAGCTCTGCTAACCACGAAGAACCGCCTACTAATAGTTCCCCAGGTTGCAGTACTAAAACAAAGAGTGATGTATTCATAAGTGATAGTTCTCCTGACATTGGCATTGTATCAAATGCTATATATAACAAACGCTCGCCGATAATACTCAATGATGCCCAGAGAACTACAGTACTTACTGACACTTTCGTTCCTGATTCGTCCTTTATATTTCCAGCTCGATTATACGGCAAAAGAAAACTTCGATTTCGTAAAGATTGGCTGCAGAAATGGGAATGGTTAGCATACTCCCCGGATAACGATGGTGCTTTCTGCAAGTATTGTGTTCTGTTCGGATCAGAGCATGTTGGAAAAGGTTCACACCAGACTGTTGGTAGTTTCGTGTCGAAACCATTCAAAGACTGGAAAAATGCTACAGAAAAATTCCGCGAGCATTCAGTTGCAAAATACCACCAGTTTTCACAACTAGCCGCTATCAACTTCACAAGAATAACTTCCTCAAAAATTCCAGACATTGCAAGCCAAATAAATACGCAAAGACAAACAGAAATACAGCAACATAGAGCAGCATTGAAACCTATAATTGAAACTATAATTTTGTGTGGAGAACAAGAATTGCCACTTCGAGGCGACAATGACAGCGGTCCTCTAACGCTGAAGAAGCCAGTGGAAAAGGACGGAAAGTTTAGGGCGCTACTAAGGTACAGGGCGGCTTACGACGACTCGTTAAAAGAGCACTTAATAAAAAGTTCTAAAAATGCTACATATATTAGCCCAAAGATACAAAATGAAATTATTGACATATGTGGAGAACTAATACAAAAGAGAATTGTAAGCCAAGTAAACGGTTCAGAGTGTTTCGCAATTCTTGGCGACGAGACCCTCGATATAAGTGATACAGAGCAGTTTTCCGTATGCGCAAGATATATTCACGAAGGCATTCTTCGAGAAGACTTTTTAGCTTTCATTCCCATATACGACCTAGGCGCTGAAGCGATAAGCGAAGCCATACTTCACAAATGCCGCTTGCTGGGTCTTAACTTAGAGAAAATAATCGGTCAAGGATATGACGGTGCCGCCAACATGGCCGGCAAGATCAACGGAGTACAAGCAAGAATTCAACAACAATACCCTAAAGCTGCGTACGTGCATTGCACAGCCCATCGTTTAAATCTTGTCCTGTCGCAGGCTCTTTCTGTGTCTAACGTAAGAAACGCTCTTGGCGTTATCAAAGAAGTATGCAACACATTGAGAAACATTGCTGCAGCTGGAAAGACACTGAAAGAAAACATAGAAAAATACGCTCCCGAAAGCAAAAGAAAAAGACTCGTGGGCTTGTGTGAAACAAGGTTCATCGAACGTCATGACTCTATAAATGTTTTTTGTGAGTTGTTCCTCCCAATAGTCGTCACATTGCGCGAACTGTCCAATACAAACAGAGCAGTTTCGTCGACCGCAGCAACTCTTTTGGCTGCGATGGAAAAAGGCTGTTTTTTAATATCGTTGAAAACGTGCGAATTAATCTTCAGCTTCACATTGCCGCTTTCAAAATATATGCAAAATCCTACTCACACTCTGGCTTCTGCCATGGAATTCGCAGAAAGTGTCACCAGGAAATTAAGGGACATTCGAAACGATGTCGAAAAGGAGTTTTCAAAACTTTATTCATCTTGTTCTGAAATAGCAGAGAATATTTTGGATATAGAAATAAACCCACCGCGTGTCACAGGTCACCAAACTAAAAGAAGCAATCCCCCCAGTGACTCAGCAGAAGAATATTACAGACGAGCTTTATTTATTCCTTGTTTAGATGACGTAATCTGTGGTATGGAAGATAGGTTCGGCAAGAACCGAGACTTGCTCTCCTCACTAGAAGTTGTGCTACCCAAAAATGTTGACGAGAAGAAAGCAAGTACCCTAGAAATGTTGAAAATGTATTGGCCCGATGATGTTGAAGAAGTTATCATGAAGGCTGAATATCGACTCTGGTGTTCAAGATGGAAGGATTTTGAAACCAAACCAACGGACCTGATGAAAGTCTTAGATGCGTGCGATCATGGATTCTTTCCTTCCATCAGAAAGCTAATACAAATACTCATAACTTTACCCGTATCCACAGCGTCGGTGGAGAGGTCTTTTTCTACGATGAAAAGGATAAAATCTTTCGTCAGGAATAAAACAGGAGATGATCGACTGACTGGCTTAGCATTGCTGTCTACCCACTCAGCTTACTCTCCTACTCCGGAGGAAGTGCTCGATGTGATGAGCGCTAAGTCAAGAAGGAAGATGTTAATTTAATGTGCCTATGTCAAATATCATTCCTGTAAATTAAATCTTCCTTTGCTGTACTTTTTTCACACATAAAAAAATGTCGTCTATGGATATCGCTGGAAAAGTCTTGTTTCGTCCACAGCAGATTTTTTTATTCATTTCAATTTAAAGGATTGCACCTTAATACATTCTAGGAAATTTTAGTATAATCATCTAATCTTGAAAAGCCAACATGTAACTTGTGTTTTGTTGAGCCCGACCGAGATTTTTCCCGAATCACAGGCCTTATTACAACCAAGACTGTATTTAATTAAATCCTATGTTAGTTAGAGAGCTACTTACCTACATAGTTCTAAAGAAAGACTCTGTAATACATTAGGTATATCAACATAAGAAAAATTTGCTGTATCGTTAAAATTTTTAAAATCAAGTAAAAGTAATAAAGTATTGTACTGTTATGGTTTTCTATTTATAATAATCACATTTATTGCAAATCTTTACTTAAACTTGTAAACAGACATCTTTATTTTACGTTCTTTTATCTAGCATTAAATGCGAAGGAAAATTAATCGTCGTTTAAATTTTGTACTTCAAATTATTATCCCCCCCCGAAAAAAAATCCTGGGTACGTGCCTGGGACTGCCCTACTGGTTTTTTCATCAAAACTGTTTGAGGGATGATGTACGAAGTAGTGAGTCTGTCGGAGAAGGAAAGGTGAAAGTCTTGCTACTGATCTCTCCGCACCGTAATCGATTTCCGGATCGTAATGAAATGCCGCTTGTTCCAGGTTGGCAGGAACACTGCGACGGCGCAATCGATCATATTGATTTTGTCGTGATTGCTAGCGTTGTGTATGTTGTGAACGAAATTATTGCATTCTCAATGTATTCGCTTGTCGTTCATTTTCAGTCGCTCTCAAACATAATTCGGACATGCCAATACGACTATTTTCATTATCCGTCGCTCGCTGATCGTCAGTGCGGCTTGCACGTGAAGTATACTTCACGTATAGATCGCCGCGCATTTGACTGACTATGACGACCTATGTTACCTATTCTTCTCGGTATTATAATGAACACTATAAAAAGACACGGAATTGTTTTCAGTCACTCAAATCTGTCGAACATTCCTTGAGAACTTAACAATATTGAAATCCTCAGACTAAGACCCAATTTGTAGTTATGTATAAGCCTGCAAAGTCTATTTACCTTTATATAATGGCTGATCAAAGTGAACAAATCTATTCTCCAATCCCACTACCTTTTTTAAAAGAAAAAACGACGTTAAATGTAATAACAATTTCACACAGTGGCGCGGAATGAATTATGAATGGCGTAGCTGTCAAACAATAGAATCTATTGTTAGAAAATATAGAAAGCGCCATCTATTGAGAGAAATACGAAGTGGCCATCTCTAGAAGTACTAATTTCGATTTTTTCGATTTTTTAGCTGTTCCTTTGGGTTTTTTCTAAATATTTTTTTTGTAAAGCACCGCTGAATCAAGCCAAACAAAATAAAAGAAAAAATATTCAAATCGGTCGTGTCATTTCCGAGATCCTGCGAGACTAACGCACGGCGATTCATTTTTATATATAAGATAAGTACATACATATAGGTTATATGATAATAAAAAAATAAAAATAAAAATATATTATTATGATAATACGAGTAGGTATATATTTACATAATATGCAAAAGTGCCTTGATAACTATTTATCAAAGAAAATGACAATTTGCAATGTAGATGATGCAAAATAGTAATAATAATATAGATGATAGATAATATGTAGATGATAGATGATATAAATAGGTAGATGATGCAAAATAGTAATAATAATATTATTGATAAAATAGTAATAATAAAAGTAATCCTCCACCGATGTATATTAAAAATATTTACCACTCGTAAATAATAAATATTTACCACACATTATATTATACGAGTATAATACAGAAATTTAATTAGTCCTTAACCCTTGGAGTAAATGGGTATTTTCATGGATGCATCTGTCTCTTTTGCAGGATTTTCGGCGACATCGACCTTAAAGTACTATAACTACGAAACTACTACACCAATCATAAAAAGAACAACTGCACAATGATTGCATTGAACTTTCGAATATAGAATATTGACATATCATTTTGTAAAATAATTAGATAATTATGAATAAATATGAGAACGTCAAAGAAGTGAAAAAAACGCGGAACCAGATCTGGTCGTATCATACTCAACGGATAATTGTTTCACAACCAGATTTGGTCGTATCATACTCAACGGGTTAAAATAAATTAAGTACATCCATAGTCCCATAGTTACAAAACACACATAATAATAATATAATAATAAAAGCCTTTATTCGCTGACCGTATTATACAATTTTGCCTTATGTGGTAAAACAATATATTTTATAATTTTTTTAATCTAATTTTTAAATAAGGTATCATAATATTATTCTTCAGCAGCCAGTGTTTTGGTCAGGTTGTCATTTGACATACTAGGTCTCCCCCATTTTCTTCCATTCATCTCTGTCCCAAGCCAACCTTCTCCATCCTTTCGGTAAGTCATCTTCCTATCTTTTAATTTGACGTCCTTTTTGTCTTTTCCCATTTCTAGGATACCATTCCATTACGTCCTTCGTCCATTTTTCTTTGTTGGTTCTCATGATGTGACCAGTCGAGTTCCATTTTAGTTTTCTAATTTTGTTTAAAACATCGTTCACTTTTGTTTTTTCCCTTATTTTTGAGGTCGTTCACCTGTCCATAAACTTATAGTATGCCAACGAAACATGGAGCGAAGCATGCTAAACATAAGACAAAATACACATACATACATTCAAATCCCACATTTCTTAATTGTATGTTTAGTCTCCTCATGCTACAATTTGTAAAAGTTCATTTTCCTCACGCAAATAACCAATTTTTATAAATACATTCAGTACAGTGAACATTCTCACTCACTGCCTGCTTAGACCCCATGTACGTACCTATACATAAGTCGTTCGAGACCTAGTGATACTGTTTACCTTCCGGTCGTCTCTCAGCGATGCACAATCACCAATCAATCTCATGAATCTATAGGAGTGGTTTCAGAAATCAACCACATCTTTTGTAAAATTGTAATACGAGTAGCCAATATGAGCCAACGTCCCGTAGCAGATACGGCACCAGAAGCATAAGATGGTAAAAGTTTGGATTACTGCATAATACCAACACCGCCGCATGAAAAACCCCTCAATAGAGCAGATGAATATTAATGGTACCAACTGAGATGCACTCAAAGAATTGAATTCAAGAGTAAATTACACAGAAGAAGAAGACTATTTAAATCAACAAATTAAAGCGAAGAAGAGAAGGCGAACGACATAGAATCGTTCAAAAACAGAATATTGCCTCAAAGGAGCCATTTCCGAGTAAAGGGGGAATGATTACCTTTGATAAGAGTTATGGGGAGGGGGCTGCGTTGAACCGGCTGTGGAGAAGAGAGTGGTGACTGAGGCGCTGCGAGCCAATTACCAACAGCTCGAAGCAAGATTCGCTTTCATTATTTAGTTCGTTTGTTTGTGACATGTAGTCATTCGAGAGGAGCTCTTGTCTTGCGCCAAGCGATTCCGTCGAGTCTTTCTTAATGCCGTCCTTATTAAATATATACATGGATATACATCTAATTAATCGAAATAAATCATATTATGCAAGTAGCAATATGCGTATTTAACTGACCGTATTCAGTTGGGGTCAAAGGAGCACCACAAAAACGTTTGATGTAACTTTATACGTTTAGACGTTTATAATTTTAGACGTTTGATTTATTTATTTATTTATTTTACATATACATTTAAATGCATGAGCATAACAGAAAATTAATTGACAATAAACGACAATGCCGTTGTATGCTTTTAAAGTTATATACTCATCTGTCTGAGCCCAGGTCACATAGGGCGTACATAAAACGCAAATGATTATCTTTAAATTGTGCTAAGCATAGAGCAGCCGAGCCCGCCTTGCTAGGCACCCCTAATATAAGTTAAGGCGAGCTCACTTCGGGAGACACACTAGAGTTACACGCTTGTGTCAAAAAAAGATCTAAGATAACATTTTAAAAATTATTTATAATTGAATTTATAATCATTACTATTATTATTATTATTATTTTTGTTTATTTATTTATTTTTATTGTTTTTTTCTTTTTTTTCAGTATTTTAACCAATTATCTAAACCGCAGACTAAAATCTACAAGCGCGAATCCCATCTTTTGCCGTATAGAGGTGACTGTCGCATCGTATTCATATGAGCTCCGCTCGTTGTTATCCATACTGCAGGTAGGCAGATAGTTTCGTATTGAACGCAACTGAAATGATTGTCTAATAAATGTTGTTTATTATTTATCTACAACTTGGGTTGTCGACTACAACGGGCGAGCCTGTCACCACAGGGAGTTTTAACGATTAGTCGTTCTATCTCCCTGGAGTGAGCGTAGAAGACTTAGGACAAAAACAATCCACCGTCTAAATACGCCACAACCCATTAGAGACCAACGCCTTACCAACGCTTCACCGCTTCGTAAGGGAGAGGACCGCGCAAGCGACCTCGAACTCGGAACCAATCGAGAGACCGGAGAAATCTGGTCACAATTGGTAGCAAGGGCGCGAGGGTCGGCCCGCCAAGTAACATACTGGCTATCTCGCGGTAAAGGTGTTGGTCTCTTGCGGGTTGTGACGTAGCTGGAAGTTGGATTGTTCTGTCCAAGTCTTCTACGTTCACTGCAGGGTGACAGAAGGAAAAATCGTTAAAACGTCCTGTGGTGACGGGCTCGCCCGTTATAGTTGACACCGCAAGTTGTTAGTCAGAGTGCACAATCGATTGACTTGCGCCGCACGGTGCGCAGACCGTCCAGGAGCGCCAGAGGTTTGATTCCCAGGGGAAACTGACCACTATTTATCTACAGTAAAGATAGTCCATTGGACATCACTAATTCCTTCATGATAACACGATTTCTGTCTGTCGTTTGCCTCCGCACCGCCTGCCTCGGCTCGCAACTCCGCGCAATAATTAATGGCACCCTACTGTCGACCAAAATAGTAAATATCTTAACTCACTTACTTAATGATTACAAATAGTAGCTATAAATACTAACATATATAGCTACTCACATTTATGAAAGTTTCTTTTTTACACGAAGTGTAAATTAACACTTTAACAGCGGAGCACGTACTCAGGACGTGATACAAAATATTCTCTAACTCGCAAATCGACTCGATGTCGATCTCGTGATCGACTTTCATAGAGTTTGTTAAAAATCACGTAGATACTCGGTTCGTTATTCGCGTCTGGATTACCCAACGTGTAACTTAGTCTTTTGTCTATACATTCATATGTGATTTATTAGCATGAATTCATAGCGTGAACAAAAAATTGCGTGAATTCAAAGCGTAAACCAAGGTGTCGAGAGTCTGCAATGTTTTCGCAGACATTGGAAAGAAGCAAACTGGCAAACGAGGACAGAAGGAGACAGTTTACTATTGCCTAGATTGTAATGTACCACTATGCTACTATCCATGTCTCTAAAAATTTCACACAAAAAAGAATTATTGTCAATGATTACGTATGATTACTTCATGTAAAACTTTTTTTTATTAAGATAACTGTTAAATAAATAGTTTCATAAGTTATCATAATATTTCTTTCATTTTTAATTTCTATCCGGAAGATGTAAAAGTCAATCTAATAGATACAACTAGGGTTGTCGACTACTGCGGGCGAGCCCGTCACCTCAGGAAGTTTTAACGATTATAAGTTTTAACGATCTCCCTGGAGTGAGCGCAGAAGATCTGAACAAAACGGTCCACTGTCTAGCTCCGCCACAAACCCGTAAGAGGCCAACGCCTTAACCGCGAGATAGCCAGGAGTGTTACCAAGCGGGCTTACACACACGCCTTTGCTTCCAATTGCGACCAGATTACTCCGGTCTCTCGATTGGTTACGTGTTCGAGGTTGCTTGCGCGGTCCTCTCCCTTCAGAAGCGGTGAAACGGTGTATACCGAATCTATCGCAGACCACGGCATCCTTTGCCCGGCTGTTCACCCAAGATCGGGTAGCCGATGGTCGTGTTAAGAGCAGTCGCCGTAAGGTCCGCAACCACCCCCGCTCTATAGTAAATAGTACTGCTTTCAGACCCCCCGACTGTTAGTCAGAGTGCACAGTCGATTGGCTTTCGCCGCACGGTGCGCAGACCGTCCAGGAGCGCCAGAAGGTTGGTCCTACACGATATCGCACTTCATGCGTGGAGGCCGCCAGATGAGTGTTGACCCGTGAGTGTGACCAACCCTGAACAGAATGGGTCTTCATGGCCAACTCAGCAAGGGCCCATTAGCTCCCAATCTAACAGTACAATGATTGACTCCCATTACTTCTCTACTCACTGAGTAGAAGTAATGAGTAGTAACAAGACATTCTACATAACACAATTATTTAGACACCAAGGCAAAGAGCGGTTTTTAGCCGTCAATCGTACATGAAGAAAATGTAATGTCAAGTAATGTATGTGGGAATGCATATGTCGGAATTCAACAGGTAATCAGTTGTTCAATTAAAATGATAGATGGTTTTATGTGGACCTTGTGAAGTCATCGCATTTTCACACATCGCATCGCACATCGCATTTTTACAGGCTATAAGATTCGCATGCTATAAGATTTTAGTTACGTGAACTATTTCCTGCTCACCCCTCCCCTGAAATATTCTACTTTATTAACGCAGCGGCACCTTTTGGGAAAACAATGGGTTCGACCACGGTTCATTAATCAAAATAAATTTTGAGCCCGCCCGTGATAAATCCCTGTCTGCTTTCAATTTCCTTTGCAGGTGAGACTCGGCTCCCTCCGCGCGAAGAGAGGGGAGAGGACACGGGGAACGGAGGGCGGGATAAAAGGGGAGAAAGTGGAATAAATGGATGAGCTTAAGATTCAAAATTCATTAGAGATGAGCCTCTGCGGCTGGGGGAGGCGACGCGTAGCTCTGATCGGTAATTTATCAAACATCATATTAATTTTCGGTAGCGAAGCGAGCGCGGCATAAGGTTCACATCAGATTGATACCGAAGCCGGGAGCTAACGGGCCCATGATGAGTTGGCCATGATGACCCATGTGTTCAGGGTCGGTCACACTCACGGGTCCAAGTACGGAGTGCGAACCTGGGTAGGACACTGGGTCAACCAGTCTCCCCTGGGAATCAAACCTCTGGCGCTCCTGGACGGTCTGCGCACCGAGCGGCGCAAGCCAATCGATTGTGCTCTCCGACTAACAGTCGGGGGAGTCTGGGAACTGTATTGTTTCCTATAGAGCGGGGGTGGTTGTGTACCTTATGGCGACTGCTCTTGAATTGACCATTGGCCATCCGATCCTGGGTGAACAGCCGGGCAAAGGACGCCTTGGTCCGCGATAGATTCGGTTTACTCCGTTTCAACGCTTCATAAGCCCAGACCGCGCAAGCGACCTCGAACTCGGAACAAATCGGTGCGTGTCACGGGATACTCCTGCAATTGCTCTTAGTGCACTTTTCTGTAAAATGAAAACCCTAGAACTGTCTGTGGCATTCCCCCATATCAGTATACCATAAGTCATTTTAAAATGGAAACAGGCATGATACGCAGTTATTGCAGCGATTTCACCAGCTAAGAATTTAATCTTTTTTATCGCATATATTGCCGAAGAAAGCGCACTGCACAGTTCATTAATATGGATGTTCCAGCTAAGATGATGATCGATCATGACACCTAGGAACTTTGTCGATTTGCTTAATTCTAGAGTACTGTTGTCTAGGGTTATATTAAATGGTATAGCAGAAGATTTATATTTTGAGGAGAAGTGCATAGTTACGGTTTTTTTTTTGCATTATGCAAGAGATTATTCTCTGTGAACCATGAACTTGCTAGGTTTAACGCTTGATTGGCATTGGTCATTAGGTCGTTAAGATTGTTATCGTGAAACAGGAAACTTGTATCATCCGCATAGAGTAAGGTTTTGGTGTAGGCTGGCAAGCAATTGCCTATATCATTAATAAAAAATAAAAATAATAATGGACCAAGAATCGATCCCTGGGGAACTCCGCAGGATATCGGTTGAGGTGTAGATCTAAATCCATCTATTTCTACTACCTGTGACCTGCCTGTTAAGTAGGATTTCATCATATTATTGGCTTTGCCCCGAATCCCATAACTGTTTAATTTATTGAGCAGTATTTCGTGGTCAACCGAATCAAACGCTTTGGATAGATCACAAAAAACTGCCACGGGTTGGGAAGAATTTTCAAAAGTGTCGGTAATGAAATTTACCATCTCCGAAATCGCCGAGGTGGTGGACATAAGTCTTCCTAAAACCATATTGATATTTATTTAGTATATCGAATTTATTTGCGAATAGATATAGCCTGTTATATAAAATTTTTTCGAAAATTTTATGCGGTAATAACATGTTATGCGGTAAAAATAAACTAATAAATTAAATTTTAATCATTTAAATTCAGCAGGAAAACAAAACAATATATTTAAGAAAAAACAAACAATAAACCTATAATGACGCAGGGGACGCAATAGGCAGAAAAAATAGGGAAAAATAAGGAAAAGTTTGTGGGCGTGGGTTTAAGTGTTCTTTGAGCCTGCGTTTGAAGCAAAACAAACGCGTATACGGATAGGTGCTATCCGTATACGCGTGGGTAAAGCATTCCAGAGACGGGCTCCACGTACAGAGAAGGAGTGCGAGAAGAAATCACTACTGTGACTAGGGATGATTGGTTAACAATTGATGATTGGTTCAATTTTTTTATTTTTTTTTATTTTAAACCAGTTGATAGGAGTTCCTACAATTGGTTATGTCAAAAGTAATAAAAATAACAAGTATAATATAAATACCTATTAAGGTATAATATATGAACGTCGGTATTGCAAGGTATGAATGTTGAACATCCAAGCGCAGATTTTCTAGGTTATATATGTAGAGGAAACAACATTTTCCAATATTTTCAATCAAAATTCTTAAGTAATTTCGTAAAATTTTCTATATAATCCTAAGTACTAAATAATCAAACAAATATTGGATAATTTCACAAATTATCATACGGGAAGATATTTTAAAGAAAAACACAAATACAAAGAAATCAGTAATAATAATTATAGTCAATAAATAGTTAGAAGACGAAAAAAAAACAAACGCAATTGTAAAATAGTCAATAATAGAAAGAATAAGGAATAATAATAGTCAAGTAGGTCAAAAGAGCTAAATTGATATTGTCGAAATCCTCAATGCTGTAAATGGGGTTTTTAGTCAAAATACCCTGTACCTCCTTTTAATGTTACAACGTTTAAAAATTGACTGCCCGGTTGAAGTTGCAGTATCAGTTCAATTCCTGGCACTCCTGGATGAAAAGATGTCATGGAATTTACTTATAGAGCATGTTAAGTCCAAACTGTCTTCATTCTGCTATGCTCTATTACGCATCAGGAGTTGTATGAAGAGATTTGGGGTGATCTGCGCAATGGTTTTTTTACTCTGGGGTTGTTTTCTACTGCAGCGCACATCAATACTGTAAACTCTGCAGAAAAAAGCCATACGTGCAATAGTGGGTATAGGTTCAGAGCAGTCATGTTTTGAAAACGTCCAAAAACTAGGGATTTTGACCGTATACGCGATTTTTGCTCAAGAACCTTTTGGCAAATTCTATTGCAATAAAAGCTCGGCAATATCCCACGAGGAAGGAATAAAAGGCAGGAGGAGAGAAAGGCATGACACCAGGAATAAAACATATTACTTTCAACCGATCGTAGCACGTACTGACAAGTTCCAGGCGACTAGTCGATATATAGGCCTTAAACTTTTTAATAAATTGCCTTACCTATAGCTTAAAGGCGATTAAAAATATTGATATTTTCTAAAGTTCTATCTTCATAACGTATTTTAAGATATTGCGAAATCATCATCGTACCTAACAATTTAATTTAATATTTTCATTTTTAATGTCATTTTTTTTTGGTAAATTCTTACTTTATAGCCTTTGTTTTTGTCAATTGGAAAGTTTGAAAATATTTATTTTATTATTTATTTAAGAATTAATTACTATAAAACATTGCTATTGCTTATAAAAATAACAGGAACCGAATGGCAAAACCTTAACCTTTTGCTTATTTGATTCTGTCACCCAACTGGGACTAGCCCGTTCTAGGATGGACAGGACTCTAATTTTACAATAAATTATGTAAAAGTTTTATTAAAATGCTCATAAAACTAAATTTCACTAAAATATGATTAAAAAAAAATCAGAGGACAATCAGAGAATTTACATAAAACTAAAGTAAAGAGTAAAATAAAACTATTTAAAATATTTATTAAAAAGTCAATAAGTAGTATTTAATATATGTTAAGAAATATAAAAATTAATATAAGATAAAGTACAATTCATTGTCAAAACAATAATAACAAAAAAATGAATGAATGGTAATTAGTTGAATGTTAAAATATAATCAACATACTTGTTATATGATCTATGTTATGATCATTGTTAAATTGAAATTATTTTATATGGCCTTTATTAAATTAACATTACATTACATTACATTTTCGTCGTGTCCAATTGACGGCTAAAGACCGCTCTTGGACGTGTCAAAATAATTGGGTTATGTAGTAAGTTTCGTTACTACTCTTTACTGAAAATACATAGTTAGTCAAGAATTAACTACTAGATTGTCCAACTATAAATATAAATAATCAAAATAGAACTTTAATATTTGAAGTAGTTAGTGATTCGAAAGGATACGTAGTAAAATTATTTATCATAATATTCAAATTGTCAGTAAAATGTTAAATAATCAAATTAAATCTACGTTATGCATTTTAAACTAAAAGTACATATGGACGGTGTTATGAAGGAAACATCCAACCCCAAAATGGAAGTTTTGAGATAAATGAGTTTGAATGTTTTCAGATTTTTTATTTTGTTTTATTTTGTATGTTTTATATTACATCTAATGTGGTTATATGTAGGAAAATTTGGTTTGTTAAGTCTGTCTATTTCCTTTTTTTCTATGTCTTTCAGAAAGAGAAATATGTGGGATAGTAGTTTTCAAATAAATCAACACAAACACAGTCAATGTGGATTGGATGTTTTATTATAAAAATTAAAATTACTTCGTTACATATTTTTATAATAATGTTGGCTTCGGGATTTCAAAATTTACTCGTTTTGTTCAATTTCAAATTCAATTACACTATTAAATCCGTCAATATCCTCATTTATATCAGAGGAACCATTTAAGTTAAGATAAAAATCATTGGCGTCAGCAGGAATAAGATAGAGCATGCTGATCAAATCGTCTAATTTGGCTTGAGGTATTGGCTTGCCGGCAGGCCAAAGCGGCGTCAATAATGTAATAAAATGTGTGCCATCCTCAGAAGTATCTTCACTCCTTATGGGCCGACGCTGCGTCGTACGTATGAATTGCAGATTGATTTGTTTTGCCACTTCATCGAAACTATTCTTCACATAGAGATGGTATGGATCTTCAAATTTAATCTGAATTTCTCTGATACGGAACCAGTTGAGCTTGTTTTTGTTCACATCAGATTTCTGATTTACGATATCTTTTTCTAGTAATTCGGAGCTGTAGAATTCTTCCCTGGACATTACCTCAACGACAAGTTGATTTTTCTTGCGGCAACTTTTTATGACGTTCAAGTAATCAATTGGTGTATAGAGCCGCTGTTGGTGTTTGAGAGCACATGCTATGTCTCCAAAATCCTTGTCATTAGGAAGGAAACTATGACCTGAAACCAGGAACCGAATCGTAATGGATTTTAATGAAGGGTGTGATTGCAACAAAGCTTTCAGCATCATAGCGATTCTGCCCTCCGCAAGAATCGCACCATAAAATTAGATTATTAATGTTTAAATCAATGCTCTTTTCGATGTATTTTACGAGAGCAGAACCTATATCTTGTGAACCTTTACCAGCCTTGCCCTCTAACCAAGTGTAACAGTGACCTTTTTTAGATTTTCCGCTATAAATACCGAGATTATATAACCATAGTTGTCGCTTTTAGTACACAATGTTCGTAAGTATTTTTGGCAGAGTTTTTTTGCATGTCAAAAGTAAGACATTCAGTGTCAGATTCAGTTTGTGCTAACAATAAATCTTTTTTGAGCAGATCTCAAGTTTCTGTTGCTAATCTCTGATGGTCGTCTCTATTCTGAATTATCTCACTTTTCTTTTCTTCATCGGTTTCGTGTCAATTTTAACTTTAAAAGTATCACATGCGTTACACGTATCTTTTTTCATGGTCTGAAATCCCAAGTTAAACTTAGTGTAAAATATATTTTTGTAGAAACTCAAACTAGCTGGAGTTTCATGTTGTTGTGAGTAGACCTCATATAATCTTTAAAACATGGATTGATGTCATGGCGTCACATGGATTTCTTTAAAATATTAAGCATTTTAGTAATCATATGCATTTATTGAATTAGCATGAAATGTTCAAACCACATGGATGGTTTCATATTATAAAGATGAATTGCAATCTCTACACAGTTTACATAAACACCCAACCCATTTGAATGTTTTTAAAAATTTTAATAAAATTATTCGCCTATAAATTATCTTTTTATAAAAAACTGACTAACCCACATGGATGCTTTTACAATATCATAAAATCTAATATCCAAACTTTTCTAAATACATTCAACCCACTTGGATGTTTCTTTAAAATTGAATTTCACAGTTTGCAAAAAAATATCCTTCTCTTATAAACAATTCAACCCACATGGATGCTTTAAAAATAATGATATTGTCTCGATACCATATAACCAAGAACACAATTAAGTGGTATAGATGCTTCTTAAAATTGATAATTACTGCCGTTAAGGAATGTTTAAATTTTTTATTGAAACCATTCATGTGGTATGGAAGTTTTTGAAGCTTAAATTTTGCGACATAAAGCAAATTATGGAATACTAATAAACGATTTTCTAAGGAATGGGTTGCTATTAGAGGTTGGATGTCTTCAACAAAAATGTAGAGTAATTTATTTTGGATTGACTAGTGTGTCTACCTCAAATACCTAAATGTGTGGGTTGGATGTTTCCTTCATAACACCGTCCATATATAAGACCATATAAAATAAACAAACAATAAGGCTCTACTTTTTTTAAGTAATTTAAATGGGCACAATATTTGAAAAATCATGGCCCTCAAATTCGGCCAAATTATAGAAAGGGTGGCCTATCAGCATCTCCTTGATGTTGTTTTAGAATTTTATGTCCTCCAGCTGTTTATATTTTGTAGGGAGTAGATTATAGAATTTAATGCTAAGGTACAAGTAGCTTTTCTGTACTTTTGCCAGTCGTATTCGGGGTACGCATAACTAACTAACTAGTAGTAACTAACATTAAGTAACTAGTAGAGTAATTTAATGTCATTATCAAAACAACAGTAATGGTTGTAATAGAAATAAATTCTCTTTATCTTTATGGGGTAATGCAGCGCACATCAGCATTATAGTCACTCTGCAGAAAAGAGTTGTCGATACACAACATCGCGCGATGTGGTGTATCGGTTTCAAAACACTTCCAAAAACTAGGGTTTTCATACGTATAAGCAATTTTTGATCAAAAAGATATTTGCCAACTCTATTGTAATAAGAGCTCAGCAATATCCCACGATTATCCCAGCAATATCCCACGAGGAATTACATCGGTCATACCATACGTACAGCTACGTACCAGGTGATTAGTCTCCTTCCTGCTTATTATTTTCATTTTAGTCAGCTTCCTGTTGTTTCACTTGCTGATGAATAATAACAAATAACATAAATGAATAAGAAATGTTGACAGGGGTTATTGAAAAATATTTTAAAAAATCACACCTGATACCTGAATGTGTTCCTCATTACATTTCATTACATTTTCGGCGTGTCCAATTGACGGCTAAAGACCGCTCTTGGACGTGACAAAATAATTGGGTTATGTAGTAAGTTTCGTTACTACTCTTTACTGAACATACATAGGTAGTCAAGAATTAACTACTAGATTTTCAAACTATAAATATAAATAATCAAAATAGAAGCCTAATTTTTGAAGTAGTTAGTAATTAGAAAAGATAGGTAGTAAAAGTATTTATCGTAATATTCAAATTATCAGTTAAATGTTAAATAATCAAATTAAATCAACGTTATGTATTTTAAACTAAAAGTACAGATATAAGATCATATAAAATGACAATAAGGCTCTACTTTTTTAAGTAATTTAAATGGGCACAATATTTGAAAATTCATGGTCCTCAAATTCGGCCAGATTATAGAAAGGGTGGCCTATCAGCATCGCCTTGATGTTTTTTTTTAATTTTATGTCCTCCAGCTGTTTATATTTTGTTTTGAAATTTTCTCAGACCTATTTTTGTTTTGGTGACCCCACTATCGTATTTTTCGTCCCCGAGGTTGTGCACCACTGATTTATAATAAAATAAAGTAGGTTATATGTATAAGGTTAAATCGTGGATGACTGACTTTGCACGAAAACCGGGTACGAGTTGTCAAGTGCCGAGGCGCACGCAACCTGCATTCCGTGCCAATCTAGGCGCGTAT
Source organism: Micropterix aruncella (assembly GCA_944548615.1). Classification (NCBI taxonomy): domain Eukaryota; kingdom Metazoa; phylum Arthropoda; class Insecta; order Lepidoptera; family Micropterigidae; genus Micropterix; species Micropterix aruncella. The sequence continues at coordinate 777,812 of OX155980.1, forward strand.
TTTATACAGCGGACATCAACGTCACTGCATAATGCAATCTCTGAAAGCATAATTTCGCGGACGCATATGGCGCTCGGTATGTCAGCAGTAATAACTCGGCAAACACGACCCCACCTCGACCCACATTCAATGGGCCTCGGTCTCCCCCTACGAAGAACCCTTCGTTCGTCGAGCGTTGCCATTGTTACTGCACTGCGCACACAGACTATTCTTTTCAGCACTATTTTCGGGCGAAATTTATTGATCCACTCCGGTGTTTGCTTAGCTGTGCCAGGCTAAAATTTTATTCAAACTTTCACGAGGAGAATTCCCCCTTCGTCTGGCGCGCACACTGTCGTCTGGATAGTCTATAAAAGCAAAGTGAAGGTAACATTTAAATCAATATCCAATTTATTATTTTTTTTAAATGTTATTCACTTACTATTTAGAAAACAAACAGCTGTTTCCATACATTAGATATAAAGTAAAAAAATCAACGACGTAGCTAATTACATGTTAGACATTTTTAAGCTATTGCATAGTTTTTATCGCGGGCCTAGCCAGCGCGGCGACCGAATGAAGAAATTTCTTAACGAAAATTAATTATTATTAAACTGATAATTACGTCTAAACGAGTACTGCTTACGATTCGAAAAAAATATATGTTAAACAAGAACATTTTCCTAATATTCTTAGCTTTGAATATTTTAGATTTTGTTTATATTACATAGTGTAATTAATTTGTGAAATTAGGTCTAACCGAACACAAAAACGACTAGGTACTACGCAAATACTATCTGGCGTATTACTATGAAACCTGTACCATTTTAAAGATAATTTAATTATCTATCTTTTATCTACGATTTTTTTCGAATAATCCGTTTTTTTTGCTTTATCGAATAAAAAAATCGTGCGCGGCGCTCTATCGGAAGACGTTTAAATTATTCCGAATCATTTGCTTCCGTAACCGCAAATGATACGGAATACTTTCAACGTTTTCCGATAGAGCGCAGTTATCTGATATCAGAAAAAATAAAATAAATCAAATAAATAAATAATTATAATTGCATAAGTTGTTAAAAATGCTATGCAATAGCTTTACCGCGGCAGTTCCCGAGTGCAACACGTATTTTGTTTTAAAAATAAATAGTGCAAATAAACATGCGGGGAGGTTGGAAGGGAGTAGTTATAATAAGAAAATAATTTTATTGTAAATACACGTTATATAATACTATCGGATCCGTGCCCACTTCGTTGGGCGGTAAAACTTTTTACCTGTGATGAAATTATAAGTGTGGTTCGGTTAGTACTGAGTGCTATGATATATTTCCTGACTGCCAAAAGAAGGGTTATATTATTACTGCATATGTATGTATGTATTTGCATGCCAATTTGACTATAATACCGTTATTTGTGAGTGTCCTATTTGTGAGCGTATTATCTCTTTAACTATTTATGCAGCAAAAGGAAAATTATATGCATTAAAAGGAAAAAGTCTTTTGTTGGTAGACACTTGAGACGATAAATTTACTTATTTTGATAAGAATTCATGATTGTTTATAATATGACCAATAAACATGACCTAACGATTTAATGAAATTATTTTTTTAATAAACAATACTACTTTTTGTGACTTAAATATAAAAGCTAGACATATGCTGTCGCAGACTTTTTTGTAGGCATTATCAAGTTCTACAACTTTTCTCTGAAACTTAATAATATATCTCTCATCGTTAAGGCAGCGTTAGTTAGAAACTTTTCCGTTCGACCGCTTATTCTCCGACTTACTTTGCAAATCCGACTACCACGAAAAAGTCTTTTTATTTTTCGGATTAATGTATAGCCTATGACACTCACAATAACGTGGCTTTCAATTAGTAAAAGAATTTTCAAATTCGGTGTAGTAGATCCAGAGATTACTTCCTACAACGTCACAAACTTTACCTCTTTGTAATATTAGTATAGATTAGTATAGAAAAGGATGCACACAGGCAATTTAAATATATTCGTGCATACTATACGACTGACCAAAAAAAGGTGTGTTTTGAGTTTTTGATTCATGTATGTATGTTTTCCGTTTCTTTATACCACCATAACTTCCAAAAACCGATTTAGAAGTCTGTGGTATTATTAGAATCGTTATGTCATACCAAGTGTCTCAAGATACCGAAAGTACTCAAATGTCAAATCTTGTTTAGTATCGAATTAAAAGAAGGACCTTACAATTTAATTAGTATATGGCGGAATCTAAATATTATTAGTGTCGCTTGTGTATGAGATATTCCAATCAAACTTTTACAATGTGACTTGGGCCCAGCAACGCACCTGTGTGCCGACCTTTAAGTCTCTAAGTCATATAATTCAAGCCCTTTAATGGATCGATTTCAATTAAAATCTTTTTAACTCTTCCCATGATGACGAAATGATGCCTTATCGGATGGATGTTTGGGCGCTATGAGCACTTTGTGCGTCACACAGACATACTTCAGTCAGGAAATTACCTCAATCGTCTCGGGGGGGGGGGAGGTAAGAGGGGTGCAGAGAAAGGGGGCCGGAGGGGAGTGGGTCAACATGTTTATATCCGAGACTAACAAATCTCGCAAAAAAATTCAGGATTAGGAAATCTTGGTTTATTTTAGCGCGGTAACAATACCTTACCTCGTTGTCGGTTGGTAGACCTGTAAAGTAAAACATAAAATAAACTCAATGTATGTATTATACAGATCATTGTTTGTTCTTCTCCACATACTCTTCATCGGCATAACACCGGTGATCCTGCAGAGTATTATAATTCGAAGACATCTATTGCAAGTTCATTCCCTTTAGTTATATGCTATGATTCTGAAGAGTAAGTTTACACTGATCGGATGAATCGATGATAATCCAAGATATTTCACTCCTGCAGTGATAATTTTTTGGGACACAATTCCGTTCTCGATTACAAGTATGAATCTAAAAACCATTGTAAATTCATGTTTTGGAGTTATTGTGAAGGCAAGGTTGTCAGTTTTATAGCAATATAATGTAAGCAGATTGTTTACAACCCAACAAATAACGGTTTTAGGCCTAGTTCGCGATGTATTTGGTGTTAAACACTCTGCAGGACGTTTCATCATCATCATCATCATCATTTATTCATTCCATAAAAGCATTTCACAATACTGAGAAACATGTCAAATTTTACAATCATAATTTACCGGATGATTAAACCGCTTTGATTAATTAAAATGAAAAAAAATAATTGTAATCAGAGGTGATTACTTAAAAATAGTCAAATTTACAAAATAATCAATAATCAAACAAATAATAATCAATACCATAAAAAGAAAAATTCTGAAACATGCGTAATTAAAAACAATATCAATAAAATCTAAAACTTAGTTCGAAAGTATAGTCATAATATGGTTATTTATAATCAAGCAATTGTGGACGCAATATCATAAAAGTCGTCCAGTTTGTAAAGGGCATGTTTGACTAACTGATTTTTCAAGCAGATTTTATATGCTGCCATCTCAAGTCTTTTCGTTGATGATGGCAAATCATTGAACAATTTAAAACTTATATATAAAAATGTTTTTTGATATTTAGTCAAGCGTACTTTAGGCAATAACACATTGTTCTTATGTCGAGTATTATGGCTATGCCGAGTGGAGTGAAGCTCGCAATTTAAAACATTCTCTTTGGCGTATAAAAGGCACTGATATATGTACATAGACGACATGGTAAGGATACCAGCTTTAATAAAAAAAGGGGCGCAATGTGTTTCTTTGAAAACTATTGCTGAATCATCAGCAAATAAATTGGCCTTCAAAACTATAGAAAATCATTGATCCTAAAATGTTTCCTTACCGTAGGTTATAAACAAATCAGAACTTATAGAACAGAACAGATCATACCATTCAGTTTCGTGACTTTAATTCAAGTATAAGTAGTCGTTAAACCAATTTAAGTTTCTATGGTAGAATAATTCGCATTCTACCATTCGCATTGGCCCATAACTTACTAGCATACGGAACCATAGTTTGGGGTGGAGCCTCGCTGCAAGCACTTAATCCTCTTATTAAGGCCCAAAAGTCGCTACTAAGAGTAATACACAAAAAACCCTTCCGGTATTCTTCTGAGAGCTTGTACAAGAAATCTAAAGCCCTTGACGTTCGTCAAATATACGCTAAGGTAGTCCTACTCTACTAATATAATAATGAGAATTATCATCTATATCCAACACACCACAAAGGAACACGAGTAACAACAACCAGACAGCACTTAATCCAAAAAAAGAGAACAAGTTTTGCGCAAAAACACTTTTCTTACATTGCTCCTCGACTGTTCAACAAAATGAATAGTATTTTCCTGCAGGACTGAAATCTAGGAATAGTCACGGCGTAAAGAAAAACCTAACTAAGTCACTTTAAACTATGGGTCGACAAGAAACGGAGACATTAATAACATATATATTAAAATAGAGTACGATTTGTGAGATATATGTATACATATATATATATATATATATATATATATATATATATATATATATATATATATATATATATATATATATATATATATATATATATATATATATATATATATATATATATATATATATATATATATATATATATATATATATATATATATATATATATATATATATATACGGAAAACAAATATTACCAACAAATAGCGTAAGTAATTCTATATATTTAAATCCGGTTGATGAAAAAGAAATATCTACTATAATTAAGGGGCTAAAAAATAAGAAATCTTTTGGCTATGATGAAATTCCGACCAGCGTGGTCAAGTCGTGTGTTGACCAATTATCAGCACCTTTAGCGCTGCTAATAAATCAGTCATTTCAAGAAGGTATATTTCCCACTTATTTAAAGAGAGCTATTATTAGGCCACTTTTTAAAAAAGGGGATAGTAGGAACCCCTCAAACTACCGTCCGATTGCTCTCCTATCAACTTTTGCGAAAATATACGAAAAGACCGTCTACACTAGAATATATAGTTTCCTTGAAAAATATAATATTTTTTCGGAAAATCAAAATGGATTTAGAAAGAACAAGTCAACTACACTAGCTGTCTTTCAATATACTAACGAAATTCTAAATTTACTAAATAATAAACATGTCACCCTGGGGTTATTGCTAGATTTATCTAAGGCATATGATTGTGTACTACACGAAAAACTCTTAGAGAAATGCTACAACGTCGGAATCCGAGGCAAAGCCTATGATTGGTTAAAATCTTACCTTACTGAACGGGAGCAGTGCGTTGAAATTACATACTTTAATAGCAATAAAAAGATGGTAGAACCTGTACGATCAAAATGGCTTCGATCACAGCATGGCATTCCGCAGGGAAGCGTCCTCGGTTGCCTGCTGTTTATAATATATGTAAACGAACTTCCTTTAGCGACACAACAGAAAATAATCCTATTCGCCGACGATACTTCTATCTTAATTGGGGGCCATACTAAAGCTGATGTGGAAAGCAGCGCAAACACAAGCTTTATAGAAGTAACTGAATGGTTAGGGTCAAATAATTTAAGTGTAAATGCGGAAAAAACAAAATGTATGCAATTTCATTCCTATCAAGCACAAAAATACAAATTTGAAATTAAACATAACGCTCAGATTATTGATATGGTGCAAAAATTCAAATTACTAGGGATAACAATCGACTGTAATTTGAACTGGAAAGCCCATGTCGAAGATGTAAAAATAAAAATTTCGAAATTTTGCTACGCTCTAAGGATTTTAAAACGAACTACAGATAAAAAAACAGCCTTTATGGCATATTATGCATATATTTACGCCTGCATAAAATATGGAATTACGCTTTGGGGCAATTCGGTAAACGCAGAGGAAATATTCATAGTACAAAAACGATGCTTACGAATAATATGTGGAATTCCAAAGACTGACAGCTGCAAACCACTATTTAAAAAGGAGTTTGTGCTAACGTTTATATCGATATACATCTTGGAAACCTGCAAATTTATAAGGGACCACGATCGGTATTTCAAAACAAACAATGTTGAACACGGCTATAACACACGAAATAAACATGAGCTACAAGCACCCAAGCCAAATTTAACTCTATTTAAAAAAGGAATGTTATACAATGCAATAAAAATCTATAACCACCTACCTGCAAATATCAAAGAAATAAAAGGAAAAGGGTTTACCGCAGCGTTGAAAAAATGGCTTATCGATAAAAGCTTTTACACATTAAACGAATATTTCTCATAATATTATATTGTAGGCATGCATTTTCATTTTGTTTTTAAATTAATTCAATTAGAAAGATTACAAATTTTCAATTATATACATTTCGTATTTATAGGCGGATTTTTGATTATTCCTTGATTTTGATTTTTTTGATTATTTTTTATATTATTGATGAATTATTTTTTATTAATTGTTTTCTACTGTTACATTTTAAATTATATACATTTCGTATTTATAGGCGGAATTTTGATTATTCCTTGATTTTTGATTTTTTCTTTATTTTTTATATTATTGGTGAATTATTTTTTCTAATTGTCTTCTATTGTTAGCTCTACTTATCCGGTCTGTTTAAATTTTTTTTTCATGTTAAACCAGTGAAATAATTGCATTTTTAATAAGATATTATAATTAGCAGATAAGTCAATTTAGCAGATAAGTAAATTTGTCAATCTGTTTTAATAACAGGTAATTGTGAGATACATAGTTTTACGCATTATCACCATAAATGTACCACCACAATTTCGGACAATAAAAATATTTCTATTTCTATTTCTATTTCTATATATATATATATATATATATATATATATATATATATATATATATATATATATATATATATATATATATATATATATATATATATATATATATATATATATATATATATATATATATATATATATATATATATATATATTTTTCAAATTGAAATTATGTTAATCACTAAATAAATGAAATGATAAAATAATGAAAGGGCACTTATCTGGTCTGTGGTGACCAGGAGTGACTCCACGCCTTCTTCTTCTCCTCACTCAGTGTTTGCTGGTGCTTCCTGCTGTGGCACTAGAACCCGATCAAAATGGCAGTCTTTCACAGCGGCACACAACAATGCGAGACGAGAATGAATGCTGGAAAATAATAGGCGATTAGTGTTTCTTAAATATTAATGATTGTTATAAAATGTATATCAATATTTCGGCTCAGCCGTCGTCAAGATATGTGACATTTCTGAAATCGAACAATTCGTTGAAAATTTAAATTCAAGGAATCGAACAAAAAGAAATGGATTAATAATATTTTACACGATTTAGTTAAGGTACCGAAACCAACCGTGCAAAACGTTATTTTAAAATGAATGATAAAAATTAAAATAAAAAGCATTTGATGATTATGATAATATGATAAACCTTATTAATTTTGCCTATTGAGACCGGAACCTTTGCAAGCGCCTAAAATATAAATATAAGCCAATTCCCAAGATTTGACGTCCCTTTCTTGTGCATTATCACCAAGGCATTTTATTATTTTAACTTTAAAACATTGATCAAAAGATAAATTATGTGCCCTGGCATGCAAAGATATTGGGAGTTGGCTTTCATTTCCTACACTAGCCCTATGATTATTAAAATTTAGTCTAATATTAAGTGGTGTTGTTGTTTCACCGATATAAAAGGCATCACAAGTCCTGCACAGAAGTTGATATACTATATTTTTTGAAATACAACTGCAATGAAAGGGAACCCTGTAACTATTAGTAGTATTTGGACTGGTAAAAAAAGGACTTAGATCTAACAGAGGACAAGTTTTACAACGTGGACGACCACAAGGTTGAAGACCATAAGTATTATTACCAATAGAGAAATTTTGATTATTTTTTGTTTTGTTTAATATTGATCTAATATTAGGTGGTCTGCGGAAAGATAAAATTGGCGGTGAATCTAAGAGATCCTTAGTGGATGCATCATTAGAAATGATGGGGAATAAATCAGATAATATATCTCGCAGTTTCTCAGCACCAGGAAAATAAGTGGTGCTAAGAAAGATTTTATTATTATTATTATTTTTATTTGAAGTAATTTTAGGTTTTGGTATATATTTTACTTCAGAGTTTAGAATATGTTTATCCAATAGAGGAGCAGGGTATTTTCTTTCAAGAAGAGATTGCTTTAGATTATTGAGATATTTATCTAAATTTTCTTTGTTGTTAACTAAACGGTGTCCGCGAATGGACATTGAATAGGGAATGGATCTCTTGGTGTGAAATGGATGACAGCTATCAAAGTGTAAATACTGTTCTTTATTTGTAGGTTTTATATGAATCGCGGTTTTAATTTTACCTTCGGAAATTGTTAAATCAACATCTAAGAAAGTAATTTGTGATTTAGAAATGGTAAGAGTGAAATTCAAAGGGCCAAAATTATTTAGGTCGTCAAGAAAGGTTGTTAGAGTAGTTTGTCCGTGTGGCCAAATCATTACTATGTCGTCAATAAATCTATACCATAATATGGGTTTTAAATTTTGCGTTTGAAGAAAATTTTGCTCGAATAATCCCATGAAAAGGTTGGCATACGACGGTGCCATTCGCGTGCCCATAGCAGTCCCTTTAATTTGAAGATAAAATTCATCTTCAAAGGAGAAAGCATTACACGTTAAGACAAACTCGGCTAATTTGCAAAGAAAATCCGTAGAAGGTATTTGAGGATGAGGTCTCTCATCAAGAAAATAAGAAATTGCTTCCAATCCTAAATTATGAGGAATATTGGTATACAGGGATATGGCGTCAATAGTAACAAATAATAGGTCGTCTGACTTTGGAATTACAGTATTCTTTAAAATATCAATAAAATGATAGCTGTCTTTGATATGAGAATTTAGATTTTTCACAAAAGGTTGTAAAAAATAATCTACAAAAGCCGAAATTCTTTCTGTCGGAGAGTTAAAGCTTGCGACTATTGGTCGTCCAGGATTATTAGGCTTGTGAATTTTAGGTAATAGATAAAAATTTGGAGTTCTGATAGGATCAGGAATT